>JAXIVJ010001699.1:0-129498 GCA_036785665.1 Chirona hameri
TCAGCAAAATTTAGATTTTAGTTTCGACTTGATTCTGTTAGATTTGTTCCTGTATTGCGGGTACTTAGCCAAGGGGGGGGGCGGGGGGGGGAGCGGCGGGGGCGGCCGCCCGCCCCTGGTGAATATGTTTGATGAATATGTTATGGTGAAATGTTTGGTGAGTATTTTGCAAAGTAATAATACAAATATGCTGATGAACGTGATACATACCAATTTGGAAAACATTAAATATTTCACGATATATTTTTATGTAAATGTTGATAATTTATAAAGTACTCGATGTCGTGACGTCAGATGGCAATAGTGACCCGCCGGCCCACCGGAAAAGGAGGGCCGGCGTTTCCTGGGGTTTCCCGTGGAAAATAAAGATGGTTAAGCGCTTTCCCCTGATTTGCTGTTCACACCCTACAAAACTGCTCAGAATGTAATAGAGGTATATTGTGTGCGCATTTCGAAACACGAGCCGTCATCTCTCTATCTCCTATCAGCACATGTTCGGGATGGGCCTCCGTTTCGGCTGAGGCACAAGATCTGCCCTCCACCTCAGACTCACCACTGCTTACTGGTACATTGTCGGTGGGGATGGCCTGCATTGCAGCTCCCATGGCTCTCTTTTGTTGTTTCTTGGTTTTGAGATTCTTGTTGAACACAATATTTCTTCCGGTCCCCCCTCCCCCCCCCCACCGCCCACCCGCACAGGAAAAAGCAAAGGGCTCATATCCGGATACTGTTTCCAACGAAACGCTGCCAAGAAATCATTTTCGAAATGCGACCATGCCCTTAATGTTTTTTTCTTTCTGAGATAGCTTCTGTCGGGTCCAGAGCTCTTAGGGATAAGGTCTGGAGCCTCTAGAGCTCCCTCTAGGATCTGTGTGGCTGTAGCGATCCCTTAAAATGCCTTCTAAACTTCCGTTAAGATTATTGATTTGGTCGCCAGGTAGAAATCCGTAACTTTAGTTTTATCCAGCTTCAAAAGAAATGTGTTAACGAGCCGCCCAAGACTGCTCACGGTAACTTTGATCGCATGAACTATTGCCATCTGACGTCACGACCAATCATAGAGCAGAATTTTAAATTACGTAATTATACTTCATTATTTTAAATATTGATGATTCGGAGGAGTTTATGGTAAAGTGACAATTTATATATAACAACCATTTGCTGTTCAATAAATACCAGGTGACCTGCAACTTGTCCATTGGAAGAGCCAGGTTCCGCAGCAGCACCACAATACATGTTATGCATTGACGTACCGCTCTCTAGGCATATTTCGCCAAACTTCGTCTCAAGTTTCGTGTGTTTGAAGTTAAACAGATCACCACAATCATTGTTACAGCTCGAAGTCAGCAAAACCGTGGACACTGTTGTTGGGCCTGGATCAGGCTGACTCTTTAACCTATATACGTTGGTAGGTACCCCCTACTGGTCTCCAATCAGGTGGCCTCCTCAATCCTCACATTGGCAGGATCCAGAACGGGTGTTTTGGGAGGGGCAAAATTCCGAAAACTATCACACAATTCTGAAAACTCATCGGATTTCGTTTGCTTATGCATTGATGGCTGATTTAAAGTTAATTTTCCTTAGTAAAAAGTTACTTAGATTTTCTTCTATATCAGGAAAATGTGTCAATTTTGCGCCGATTTCAGGCGTTTTTTTTTTGGGGGGGGGGGGGTCAATTGCCCATTTTGACCAACCGTAGATCCGCCACTGAATCGTCATGTGTTTGTGCATGGATTTGAGTGAGGACAAAGTACCTAATACAAGAATTATCGAAAGTTGATGTCTGCCCTATCATAGAAATGTACCTAACGCTTTTGAAAAAGAGTCGGTAATACAAGTAAGTAGAGAAGCGGTATAATAGATCATTTGCAGCTTCTTTTTCTTTTCTTACATTTAAAATAATTTGAAGCATTATAAGCACGTAGAAGCATTTGTACACAAATGTTCAGAGTATAAACTTGGACGTTGCGAGCATAACAACAGGCAGGCGTTAATCATACGGGGGTATAGCTCAGTGGTAGAGCGCTCGCTTCGCATATGAGAAGCCCCGGGTTCAAACCCCGGTACCTCCAGTTCGAGTTGAATTTCTCACCAGGTATCGTGTTTCACAACGAGAAGGAAATATCATTAATGCATGGATCGCATTTTTGACGTCGGTAGACTGTCCATGCCACTTTCGTGGTCTGAGAACCTGGTTCTGGAAATTACAGGTTACTCTGAAAATGCCACGACGATCCAACGAGCGTGACAGAGTAAAGACAGGTAGGAGATTTGATACGATAAATACTTTTAGCACACGCAACTATTATTATGAATATCATATAGGTTTTCATATCAGAAAAGTACCTAGAGTAGACATAGTCAGTGTTTGAGATGAACAAAATGTCAAGAGATAAAATAAGTTTCAGCAAAATTTAGATTTTAGTTTCGGCGTGATTCTGTTGATTTTGTTCCTGTATTGCGGGCACTTAGCCAAGGGTGGGGGGAGGGGGTGGTGGGGGGGGGGGAGGCGGCGGGGGCGGCCGCCCAGCCACCGCCCGCCCCTGGTGAATATGTTTGATGAATATGTTATGGTGAAATGTTTGGTTGAGGAGTATTTGCAAAGTAATAAAGTATAAATATGCTGCTGATGAACGTGATACATACCAATTTGCAAAACATTAAATATTTCACGATATATTTTTATTGTAAATGTTGATAATTTATAAAGTATCTCGTGACTGTCAGATGAGCAGTCAATGAGGCGGCCAGCCGGACACGGAAAAGGAGGGCCGGCGTTTCCTGGGGTTTTCCCGTGGAAAATAAAGATGGTGCTTACCCTGATTGCTGTTCAACTACAACTGATCACAGAAAACTGCTCAGAATGTAATAGAGGTTATATTGTGTGCGCATTCAAAACACGAGCCGTCATCTTTCTATCTCCTACAGCACATGTTCGGGATGGGCTCCGTTTCGGCTGAGGCACAGCCTCAGACTCCACCTCAGACTCACCAGGCTGAGGCACAGCCCTCAGATCTCTGCCCTCCGCCTCAGACTTATTTGCACTACAGTGCTTACTGGTACATGTCGGTGGGGATGGCCTGCATTGCAGCTCCCATGGCTCTCTTTTGTTGTTTTTTGTTTTGAGATTCTTGTTGAACACAATATTTCTTCAGGTCCCCCCCCCCCCACCCGCACAGGAAAAAGCCAAAGGGCTCATATCCGGATACTGTTTCCAACGAAACGCTGCCCAAGAAATCATTTTCGAAATGCGACCATGCCCTTAATGTTTTTTTTCTGAGATAGCTTCTGTCGGGTCCAGAGCTTGTAGGGATAAGGTCTGGAGCCTCTAGAGCCTCCCTCAGAGATCTGTGTGGCTGTAGCGATCCCTTAAAATGTCTTCTAAACTTCCGTTAAGATTATTGATTTGGTCGCCAGGTAGAAATCCGTAACTTTAGTTTATCAAGCTTCAAAAGAAATGTGTTAACCGAGCCGCCCAAGACTGTCTCACGGTAACTTCGATCGCATGAACTATTGCCATCTGACGTCACGACCAATCAGAGAGCAGAATTCATGGCCATAGCCCCCTGAGAAAACCAATTTACACTAGATAAAACTGCGATTTTCATGAGTTATTTATTGATTTGGTCGCCGTTAAGTTATTGATTTGGTCGCCAGATAGAAATCTGTAACTTTAGTTTTATCCAGCTTCAAAAGAACATGTGTTAACCGAGCCGCCCAAGACTGTCTCACGGTAACATTTGATCGCATGAACTATTGCCGATCTGACGGCACGACCAATCAGAGAGCAGAATTTTAATTTACGTAATTATACTTCATTAATTTAAATATTGATGATTCGGAGGAGTTTATGGTAAAGTGACAATTTATATATATAACAACCATTTGCTGTTCAATAAATACAGGTGACCTGCAACCTGTCCATTGGAAGAGCCAGGTTCCGCAGCAGCACCACATACACGTTATGCATTGACGCACCGCTCTCTAGGCATATTTCGCCAAACTTCGTCTCAGGTTTCGTGTGTTGAAGTTAAACAGATCACCACAATCATTGGTACAGCTCGAAGTCAGCAAAACCGTAGACACTGTTGTTGGGCCTGGATCAGCTGACTCTTTAACCTATATACGTTTGTAGGTACTCCTACTGGTCTCCAATCAGGTGGCCTCCTCAATCCTCACATTGGCGGATCCAGAACGGGTGGTTTGGGAGGGGCAAAATTCCCAAAACTATCACACAATTCTGAAAACTCATCGGATTTCGTTTGCTTATGCATTGATAGCTGATTTAAAACTAATTTTCCTTGGTAAAAGTTGCTTAGATTTTCTTCTTATATCAGGAAATGTGTCAATTTTTTTTTTGTCCGCCCCTGTAGCTCAGTTGGAGAGCGCTGGACTTCTGACCTAATCCCGGTTGTGGCAGCCCGGGCTCGAGTCGCTTCGGCGCTCGCTATTTGCTCCTGACTAGGTAGGCCTGCGGCCGTGGGCGCAGCGGTCGCACTCAAGGTCAGGTGACGTCAGTGAGCAGGGCGGACCGTGTCCAGGTATGTCGGGCACGTAAAACTTTCGTCTCTAAATTCTGCCGGCCAACAGGAATTGCGCGATCGGGTGGTGAGGTCAGGACCTGCACAACAAGCTCTGCTTAGCGCGGGCCTGACCTCGGAAATCCATCCATACAAAACATTCGGACTAAATTTATAAAATTTGAAGAAGAAAAAAAAATTGCGCCGATTTCAGGCGTTTTTTTGGGGGGGGGTCAATTGCCCATTTTGACCAACCGTAGATCCGCCACTGAAATCATCATGCGTTTGTGCATGCATTTGAGTGAGGACGAAGTACCTAATACAAGTAATTATCGAAAGTTGATGTCTGCCCTATCAATAGAAATTTACCTAAGGCTTTGAAAAAAGGAGCGGTAATACAAGTAAATTAGGAGAAGCGGTATAATATATCATTTTCAGCTTCTTTTTCGATCCCCTTATTGGGCGGGTTGGATGCATTAAGTTTGTAGTTTGAAAGGGCAGTGAGTGGAGAACTGCTCCCGCACTCAGCTATCTTTATGCAATTAAATGCAATTCAAATGACTTTTCGCTTTCTTCCACAACACCCGTACATGGAAACAATGTAGAAGAATGTGACCAAATTAATGTAAAATATTTAAATATCTATACAATTTAACATTTATAATAATTTGAAGCATTATAAGCACAGTAGAAGCATTTGTATACAAATGTTCAGAGTATAAACTTGACGTTGGAAGCATAACAACAGGCAGGCGTCCATCATACGGGGGTATAGCTCAGTGGTAGAGCGCTCGCTTCGCATGTGAGAAGCCCCGGGTTCAAACCCCGTACCTCCAGCTCGGTTGGTTTTATCACCAGGTATCGTGTTTCACAACGAGAAGGAAATATAATTAATGCATGGATCGCATTTTTGACGTCGGTAGACTGTCATGCCAATTTCGTGGTCTGAGAACCTGGTTCTGGAAATTACAGTTACTCTGATTATGTCACGACGTCCAACGAGCGTGACAGAGTAAGTAGGAAGTAGAGACAAGTAGGAGATTTGATACGATAATTACTTTTAGCAAACATAACTATTATTATGAATATCATATAGGTTTTCATATCAGAAAAGTACCTAAGAGTAGACAGAGTCAGTGTTTGAGATGAACAAAATGTCAAGAGATAAATAAGTTGCAGCAAAATTTATATTTTAGTTTCGGCGTGATTCTGTTGATTTGTTCCTGTATTTCAGGCACTTAGCCAAAGGGCGGGGGCGGCCGCCCGCCCCGCCCGCCCCTGGTGAATATGTTTGATGAATATGTTATTGGTGAAATGTTTGGTGAATATTTGCAAAGTAATAATACAAAGATGCTGATGAACGTGATACATATCAATATTGCAAAACATTAAATATTTCACGATATATTTTTATGTAAATGTGGATAATTTATAAAGTACTCGATGTCGTGACGTCAGATGGCAAATAGTGGCCCGCCGGCCACCGGAAAAGGAGGGCCGGCGTTTCTTCGAGTTTCCGTGGAAAATAAAGATGGTTAACTGCTTTCCCTGATTTCCTGTTCCACAAAACTGCTCAGAATGTAATAGAGGTATATTATGTGCGCATTCAAACACGAGCCGTCTATCCTCTACAGCACATGTTCGGAGATGGGCTCCGTTTCGGCTGAGGCACAGCCTCAGACTCCACCTCAGACTCACCAGGGTGGAGGCACAGGCCTCAGATCTGCCCTCCGCCTCAGACTGATTGCACTACACTGCTTACTGGTACATGTCGGTGGGGATGGCCTGCATTGCAGCTCCCATGGCTCTCTTTTGTTGTTTCTTGGTTTTGAGATTCTTGTTGAACACAATATTTCTTCAGGTCCCCCCCCCCCCACCCGCACAGGAAGAAGCCAAAGGGCTCATATCCGGATACTGTTTCCAACGAAACGCTGCCCAAGAAATCATTTTCGAAATGCGACCATGCCCTTAATGTTTTTTTCTTTCTGAGATAGCTTCTGTCGGGTCCAGAGCTTGTAGGGATAAGGTCTGGAGCCTCTAGAGCCTCCCTCAGGATCTGTGTGGCTGTAGCGATCCCTTAAAATGTCTTCTAAACTTCCGTTAAGATTATTGATTTGGTCGCCAGGTAGAAATCCGTAACTTTAGTTTTATCCAGCTTCAAAAGAAATGTGTTAACCGAGCCGCCCAAGACTGCTCACGGTAACTTTGATCGCATGAACTATTGCCATCTGACGTCACGACCAATCATAGAGCAGAATTTTAAATTACGTAATTATACTTCATTATTTTAAATATTGATGATTCGGAGGAGTTTATGGTAAAGTGACAATTTATATATAACAACCATTTGCTGTTCAATAAATACCAGGTGACCTGCAACTTGTCCATTGGAAGAGCCAGGTTCCGCAGCAGCACCACATACATGTTATGCATTGACGTACCGCTCTCTAGGCATATTTCGCCAAACTTCGTCTCAAGTTTCGTGTGTTGAAGTTAAACAGATCACCACAATCATTGTTACAGCTCGAAGTCAGCAAAACCGTAGACACTGTTGTTGGGCCTGGATCAGGCTGACTCTTTAACCTATATACGTTGGTAGGTACCCCTACTGGTCTCCAATCAGGTGGCCTCCTCAATCCTCACATTGGCGGATCCAGAACGGGTGGTTTGGGAGGGGCAAAATTCCGAAAACTATCACACAATTCTGAAAACTCATCGGATTTCGTTTGCTTATGCATTGATGGCTGATTTAAAGTTAATTTTCCTTAGTAAAAGTTACTTAGATTTTCTTCTATATCAGGAAATGTGTCAATTTTGCGCCGATTTCAGGCGTTTTTTTTTGGGGGGGGGGGGGTCAATTGCCCATTTTGACCAACCGTAGATCCGCCACTGAATCGTCATGTGTTTGTGCATGGATTTGAGTGAGGACAAAGTACCTAATACAAGTAATTATCGAAAGTTGATGTCTGCCCTATCAATAGAAATGTACCTAACGCTTTGAAAAAGAGTCGGTAATACAAGTAAGTAGAGAAGCGGTATAATAGATCATTTGCAGCTTCTTTTTCTTTTCTTAACATTTATAATAATTTGAAGCATTATAAGCACGTAGAAGCATTTGTATACAAATGTTCAGAGTATAAACTTGGACGTTGGGAGCATAACAACAGGCAGGCGTTAATCATACGGGGGTATAGCTCAGTGGTAGAGCGCTCGCTTCGCATATGAGAAGCCCCGGGTTCAAACCCCGGTACCTCCAGTCGGTTGAATTTCTCACCAGGTATCGTGTTTCACAACGAGAAGGAAATATCATTAATGCATGGATCGCATTTTTGACGTCGGTAGACTGTCATGCCACTTTCGTGGTCTGAGAACCTGGTTCTGGAAATTACAGTTACTCTGAAAATGCCACGACGTCCAACGAGCGTGACAGAGTAAAGACAGGTAGGAGATTTGATACGATAAATACTTTTAGCACACGCAACTATTATTATGAATATCATATAGGTTTTCATATCAGAAAAGTACCTAAGAGTAGACATAGTCAGTGTTTGAGATGAACAAAATGTCAAGAGATAAATAAGTTTCAGCAAAATTTAGATTTTAGTTTCGGCGTGATTCTGTTGATTTGTTCCTGTATTGCGGGCACTTAGCCAAGGGGGGGGGGGGGGGGGGGGGGGAGCGGCGGGGGCGGCCGCCCGCCCCGCCCGCCCCTGGTGAATATGTTTGATGAATATGTTATGGTGAAATGTTTGGTGAGTATTTGCAAAGTAATAATACAAATATGCTGATGAACGTGATACATACCAATTTGCAAAACATTAAATATTTCACGATATATTTTTATGTAAATGTTGATAATTTATAAAGTACTCGATGTCGTGACGTCAGATGGCAATAGTGACCCGCCGGCCACCGGAAAAGGAGGGCCGGCGTTTCCTGGGGTTTCCCGTGGAAAATAAAGATGGTGCTTACCCCTGATTTGCTGTTCACACACAAAACTGCTCAGAATGTAATAGAGGTATATTGTGTGCGCATTCAAAACACGAGCCGTCATCTTTCTATCTCCTACAGCACATGTTCGGGATGGGCCCCGTTTCGGCTGAGGCACAGCCTCAGACTCCACCTCAGACTCACCAGGCTGAGGCACAGCCTCAGATCTGCCCTCCGCCTCAGACTTATTTCACTACACTGCTTACTGGTACATGTCGGTGGGGATGGCCTGCATTGCAGCTCCCATGGCTCTCTTTTGTTGTTTTTTGGTTTTGAGATTCTTGTTGAACACAATATTTCTTCAGGTCCCCCCCCCCCCCCCACCCGCACAGGAAAAAGCCAAAGGGCTCATATCCGGATACTGTTTCCAACGAAACGCTGCCCAAGAAATCATTTTCGAAATGCGACCATGCCCTTAATGTTTTTTTCTGAGATAGCTTCTGTCGGGTCCAGAGCTTGTAGGGATAAGGTCTGGAGCCTCTAGAGCCTCCCTCAGGATCTGTGTGGCTGTAGCGATCCCTTAAAATGTCTTCTAAACTTCCGTTAAGATTATTGATTTGGTCGCCAGGTAGAAATCCGTAACTTTAGTTTTATCCAGCTTCAAAAGAAATGTGTTAACCGAGCCGCCCAAGACTGTCTCACGGTAACTTCGATCGCATGAACTATTGCCATCTGACGTCACGACCAATCAGAGAGCAGAATTCATGGCCATAGCCCCCTGAGAAAACCAATTTACACTAGATAAAATGCGATTTTCATGAGTTATTTATTGATTTGGTCGCCGTTAAGTTATTGATTTGGTCGCCAGATAGAAATCTGTAACTTTAGTTTTATCCAGCTTCAAAAGAAATGTGTTAACCGAGCCGCCCAAGACTGTCTCACGGTAACTTTGATCGCATGAACTATTGCCATCTGACGGCACGACCAATCAGAGAGCAGAATTTTAAATTACGTAATTATACTTCATTAATTTAAATATTGATGATTCGGAGGAGTTTATGGTAAAGTGACAATTTATATATATAACAACCATTTGCTGTTCAATAAATACCAGGTGACCTGCAACCTGTCCATTGGAAGAGCCAGGTTCCGCAGCAGCACCAAATACACGTTATGCATTGACGCACCGCTCTCTAGGCATATTTCGCCAAACTTCGTCTCAGGTTTCGTGTGTTGAAGTTAAACAGATCACCACAATCATTGGTACAGCTCGAAGTCAGCAAAACCGTAGACACTGTTGTTGGGCCTGGATCAGGCTGACTCTTTAACCTATATACGTTGGTAGGTACTCCTACTGGTCTCCAATCAGGTGGCCTCCTCAATCCTCACATTGGCGGATCCAGAACGGGTGGTTTGGGAGGGGCAAAATTCCCAAAACTATCACACAATTCTGAAAACTCATCGGATTTCGTTTGCTTATGCATTGATAGCTGATTTAAAACTAATTTTCCTTGGTAAAAGTTGCTTAGATTTTCTTCTATATCAGGAAATGTGTCAATTTTTTTTTGTCCGCCCCTGTAGCTCAGTTGGGAGAGCGCTGGACTTCTGACCTATCCCGGTTGTGGCAGCCCGGGCTCGAGTCGCTTCGGCGCTCGCTATTTGCTCCTGACTAGGATGGCCTGCGGCCGGTGGCAGCGGTCGCACTCAAGGTCAGGTGACGTCAGTGAGCAGGGCGGACCGTGTCCAGGTATGTCGGGCACGTAAAACTTTCGTCTCTAAATTCTGCCGGCCAACAGGAATTGCGCGATCGGGTGGTGAGGTCAGGACCTGCACAACAAGCTCTGCTTAGCGCGGGCCCTGACCTCGGAAATCCATCCATACAAAACATTCGGACTAAATTTATAAAATTTGAAGAAGAAAAAAAAATTGCGCCGATTTCAGGCGCTTTTTTGGGGGGGGGGGGGTCAATTGCCCATTTTGACCAACCGTAGATCCGCCACTGAATCATCATGCGTTTGTGCATGCATTTGAGTGAGGACGAAGTACCTAATACAAGTAATTATCGAAAGTTGATGTCTGCCCTATCAATAGAAATTTACCTAAGGCTTTGAAAAAAGGAGCGGTAATACAAGTAATTAGAGAAGCGGTATAATATATCATTTTCAGCTTCTTTTTCGATCCCCTTATTGGGCGGGTTGGATGCATTAAGTTTGTAGTTTGAAAGGGCAGTGAGTGGAGAACTGCTCCCGCACTCAGCTATCTTTATGCAATTAAATGCAATTCAAATGACTTTTCGCTTTCTTCCACAACACCCGTACATGGAAACAATGTAGAAGAATGTGACAAATTAATGTAAAATATTTAAATATCTATACAATTTAACATTTATAATAATTTGAAGCATTATAAGCACGTAGAAGCATTTGTATACAAATGTTCAGAGTATAAACTTGGACGTTGGAAGCATAACAACAGGCAGGCGCTCATCATACGGGGGTATAGCTCAGTGGTAGAGCGCTCGCTTCGCATGTGAGAAGCCCCGGGTTCAAACCCCGGTACCTCCAGTCGGTTGGTTTTATCACCAGGTATCGTGTTTCACAACGAGAAGGAAATATAATTAATGCATGGATCGCATTTTTGACGTCGGTAGACTGTCATGCCAATTTCGTGGTCTGAGAACCTGGTTCTGGAAATTACAGTTACTCTGATTATGTCACGACGTCCAACGAGCGTGACAGAGTAAGTAGGAGTAGAGACAAGTAGGAGATTTGATACGATAATTACTTTTAGCAAACATAACTATTATTATGAATATCATATAGGTTTTCATATCAGAAAAGTACCTAAGAGTAGACAGAGTCAGTGTTTGAGATGAACAAAATGTCAAGAGATAAATAAGTTGCAGCAAAATTTATATTTTAGTTTCGGCGTGATTCTGTTGATTTGTTCCTGTATTTCAGGCACTTAGCCAAGGGCGGGGGCGGCCGCCCGCCCCGCCCGCCCCTGGTGAATATGTTTGATGAATATGTTATGGTGAAATGTTTGGTGAATATTTGCAAAGTAATAATACAAAGATGCTGATGAACGTGATACATATCAATTTGCAAAACATTAAATATTTCACGATATATTTTTATGTAAATGTGGATAATTTATAAAGTACTCGATGTCGTGACGTCAGATGGCAATAGTGGCCCGCCGGCCACCGGAAAAGGAGGGCCGGCGTTTCTTGGAGTTTCCCGTGGAAAATAAAGATGGTTAACTGCTTTCCCCTGATTTCCTGTTCCCACAAAACTGCTCAGAATGTAATAGAGGTATATTATGTGCGCATTCAAACACGAGCCGTCTATCCTCTACAGCACATGTTCGGGATGGGCTCCGTTTCGGCTGAGGCACAGCCTCAGACTCACCAGGGTGAGGCACAGCCTCAGATCTGCCCTCCGCCTCAGACTGATTGCACTACACTGCTTACTGGTACATGTCGGTGGGGATGGCCTGCATTGCAGCTCCCATGGCTCTCTTTTGTTGTTTCTTGGTTTTGAGATTCTTGTTGAACACAATATTTCTTCAGGTCCCCCCCCCCCCCCCCACCCGCACAGGAAGAAGCCAAAGGGCTCATATCCGGATACTGTTTCCAACGAAACGCTGCCCAAGAAATCATTTTCGAAATGCGACCATGCCCTCAATGTTTTTTTGTCTGAGATAGCTTCTGTCGGGTCCAGAGCTGGTAAGGATAAGGTCTGGAGCCCCTAGAGCCTCCCTCAGGATCTGTGTGGCAGTAGCGATCCCTTAAAATGTCTTCTAAACTTCCGTTAAGATTATTGATTTGGTCACCAGGTAGAAATCCGTAACTTTAGTTGTATCCAGCTTCAAAAGAAATGTGTTAACCGAGCCGCCCAAGACTGTCTCACGGTAACTTTGATCGCATGAACTATTGCCATCTGACGTCACGACCAATCAGAGAGCAGAGTTTTAAATTACGTAATTATACTTCATTATTTTAAATATTGATGATTCGGAGGAGTTTATGGTAAAGTTTGCAATGTACATATAAACAACCATTTGCTGTTCAATAAATATCAGGTGACCTGCAACTTGTACATTGGAAGAGCCAGGTTCCGCAGCAGCACCAAATACATGTTATGCATTGACGTACCGCTCTCTAGGCATATTTCGCCAAACTTCGTCTCAAGTTTCGTGTGTTGAAGTTAAACAGATCACCACAATCATTGGTACAGCTCGAAGTCAGCAAAACCGTAGACACTGTTGTTGGGCCTGGATCAGGCTGACTCTTTAACCTATATACGTTGGTAGGTACTGTGGTGTTGTGGAGCTGCAAACCCGTGATGCGGCGGCAGGCGATGTATTCTCGTGGAGATGTACGGCAACAGACGGACACGTTAGCTCTGGCGCAGCCGAGCGCACACTGAGGCCAGCGGGCAGGCTTCTGCCCGCGGGGCACGATACAGCTGGCGACGGTCAGCTGGCTAGCGGCATAGCGTAAGCATAACATATCACACCTCCCCCTCAGTCGATCACCGCATGTCGCAACAAAACAATGCTTCTACACATATCGCTACACATAAACGTAACTCTACACATAAGATCGTTTGCGGGGATCGACTTGGAGAGTCGGGGGCGGGTGCCGGATGCGGCTGCTGCGCCGAGGAAGGGTCTCGTCGTCGGCGAAACGCACAGTGCGCTTCCGTGTTGATGGCTGATCCCGCGATGGCGAGACGGCGGCTGACGTCATACCAGCTGAGTGCGATGGATCTGGATCCGGCGACGATGCAGCTGCGAACCGGCCAGGCTGGTCAGTGGGAGGTGTCAGCGGGCGGTATGAGCGCAGAAACCTCCTGTTCCTCCACAGGACTCGTCCACTCGGCATCTTGACCAGGTAGGTCCGTCGGCGGCCGATGGCGACGATGGTGCCGACGCTGTCCCACAGACCGGTGGTGTGACTCTGCACACTGACGTGTTGGCCTATCTTCAGAGAGGACAGCGGGTGGGCGGTAGCGTTGTAGCGAGCTGTTGCCTTCCGGGCCTGCTGCTGGGCCCGTTGGTCACACTCGTCGGCGCGCTCTTGCCAGGTCATGGCGAAGTGCTTGTGGTGGACGGGCACCGTTGTGCGGAGGGGGTGGCCGTACAGGATCTCGGCAGGCGAGCGTCCATCCGCACGCGGGGTATTGCGGAGCTCGAGAAGGCCCTTAGCATAGGCATCCGAGTCCAGGTCGCCGTTGACTGTGCTCTTCTGAATCAGGCGCTTGGTGGCTTTGACTGACGCTTCTGCATGGCCATTCGCTTGAGGGTAGTGCGGTGACGAGATGTGCTGGGTCACTCCCCAACGTCGCAGAAACTCCTTGGTATGCCGAGCAGTGAACTGCGGACCACCGTCGCTTTTCAAGACTTGAGGAACGCCTATATGGGTGAAGATCTCGCGGATGTTACCGACGAGGGTCCTGGCGGTGGCCTCACGTCCAGAGTCTGCGATGACAGGCCATCCAGAGAGGCGATCGGCCACCACCAGAAACGTCTTTCCTGCATGGTGGAAGAAGTCTGCAGACACGGTTTCGAAGGCTCTGGTGGGTGTTGGGTCGGTCATCAGTGGCTCCTTCGGAAGACTGGGCAGATATCGACGGCAGGCATCGCATGAGGAGACCAGGTTGTTGATATCTTGGTTGATGTTCGGCCAGAAGACGGCTTGTCTGGCACGCCGCTTCGTGCGTTCCATCCCCTGATGGCTGGCGTGAAGTTGGTCCAGCGTGTCACGTCGGACTGCTCGTGGAATGACCAGACGTGATCCGCAGAGAACGAGGCCGCTGTCAACGGTGAGTGCATTTCGGACGTTCCAGTATGCACGAAGCGCTGGAGGGAGATCAGTGCGTTGTACCGGAAATCCTTCCAGGACGACGTCGGTCAGCGCCAGGTAGTCTGGGTCGGCATGAGCGGCTTCACGAACACGGTCTAGAGTGGCGTCGGGGGCTGCGTTTTCCGTGACGCCAGCTGAGAGCTCGTGGATGCTGGCCCTGGCGATGCTGTACACCCAGCGGCGTTCGTCGTCTTCTGCTTCCTCTTCGTCAGCGGACGGAGTAGCGATGGGTGCCCTGGAGAGGGCGTCGGGGATGCAGTGTGTCTTGCCTGCTTTCCATACAGCAGTGAAGCTGTATGGGAGAAGCTTCTCTTTCAAGCGCTGGAGACGAGGGCTCTCAACCTCCACCAGCGACTTCTGGTTGAGTATGGAGATGAGCGGTCTGTGGTCAGTGACAACGTCGAAGCTCGGCTGGCCAGCGAGGAACAGCCTGCACTTCTGCACTGCCCATGTCACTGCCAACAGCTCGAGCTCTATGGCGGCGTAGCGCGACTCAACGTCCGTGACGAAGCGTGATCCACACTGAATGAGCTTCCACTGCCCTTGCTGGTGCTGAAGAAGACAGTACCCGAGGCCATGGAGACGGGTGGCGTCTGTGTGCAAAGCAGTGGGGCAGCTGGGGTCGAAGTAGGCGAGGACTGGCGTCTGAGTGAGAGTCCGCTTCACAGCTTCGAAGGCCTGTTGATGCACTTCTGTCCACTGCCAGTGGTTGCGCGGCTTCAGGAGATCTCGAAGTGGATGGGCGGCACAGGCAGTCTCGTCTGAGAATGAGCCCAGCTGGTTTGCGAGACCCATGAAGGCTCTGAGGTCGGTGAGGTTCTGAGGTACTGGGAAGTCAGCGATCGCACGGACCTTGCGGTTATCTGCGGTGTAGCCGTCTGCAGACAGGCTGTACCCACAGAAGTCGACCGTTGGCGAGGCGAACTTCAGCTTCGACGGGTTGATCGTGATGCCGTTTGCGTCGCAGCGTTCGAGAATCTTGACGACATGTGCGAGATGCTCGGAGTAGGACGAGTCATGTGCCAGGATGTCGTCCACGACGTGTGACGTGCGTGGGATTCCAGCGAGCACGGCGTCGACGCGTCTGTTGTACTCGTCGTTAGACGACGACAGACCCATGGGGGCTCGTACGTGCATGAATCTACCCCAGGGCGTGATGAACGTCGTGTAGGCCTGGTGCTCTTCAGCGATGGGGATCTGGAAGTAGCCGTTTTTGGCGTCCAGTTTCGTGAAGTAGCGACTCCCTGGTTGGATGCCTGTCACGACGTCTTCTGGTGATCTATTCGGGTGCGGACCGCGACGGACGTGAGCGTTGAGCTGGGTGAGATCCACACAGACGCGGATGTCTGTGGTAGCTCCGTCGGGCCCTTCAGCTGGCTTCTTGGGTACGAAGACTGTGGGATGGCACCATGGAGTCGGTTCCGTTACTTCAACGATGATGCCTGCTTCGATGAGTTTGTCCAGCTGACGCTTCGCTGCGTCGCGGTAGGCGAACGGAATCGTGCGGGCAGCTGTGATGGCGGATGGTCTAGCGTCCTCTTCGAGCTCGATTCGCATTGGTCCCCCAGTCATCTCTCGCAGAGGTCCAGTCGTGTCGAAGACGCGAGGGAAGGCGCTCTGAAGCATGGCGAGATGTTCAGCCCGCTGCGAGGGGGTAGGATCGCCATCTTTGTCGTCCCAGGTCGGGTAGACACTGCGATCTGGCTGGCTGCTCTGGTGGGTTCCGCTTGGATGTGACGTCGCTGGCGTGGCAGGATCGTCGGTCGTCGCTCTGATGGTGACTGAGTCATGGGCAGCATCATCTTCGTCATTTGCAGGCGACTGTAGGCTGTCACTCGTAGGGCTGGCTCCGGTGATCTGACGTGGGAAGCTGCTGTGGAGCAGACCCAGAGCGATGCTGTCGTGCCATGAGATCAGGGCTCCGTTCATGGCAGGTATGACGCAGACGATGACGGTAGCGGCGACGTCACCGAGCTTCATTCGGCACTTCAGCGACCCGCTGCACCGAAGTTCGCGGCCGTCGGCACCCGTTATCCTCTCTGGAGGATGCGCGAGGGCGGACAGATCGACGCCGATGAGCTTGGCTTGGTGTGCGCCCATTGCAGATATTTCGGCTCCAGTGTCGGGCGTCCACAGCATCGAGCAGCTGCGACCGCGGTGTTCTACTTGGATGCGGACTTGCGGCGTCCGGCGGGAGTTGAGTCCGCGAACGCGGAGGCTGATCAGACGCGCTGTGCGGTCTGGTGACGGACGATCAGACTGCTGTGTGCGCCGCATTGGTGATGCGCTGCTGGTACGCTGCTGGTTACGCTGCTGGTACCGGTTGTTCCGCTGTGGCTGACTGCTTCGCCTGCAGACGGAGGCGAAGTGGTGAAGAATCCCGCACTGGGTACAGCGATGGCCACGGGCAGGACACTGGTTGCTCTGACCGTCTGGGTGTGGGGGTCCTCCGCAGTAGCCGCACGTCCTGTCTTGGTCGTTGCGCGTGCTGGTCGGGCTGTTGCGTCTCATTCGGCCGCGGCGGTATGCAGACATTGCGTTGATTTGACCTGACGCGATGGCTGATGCGTTGGCATGAGCGTTCTCTCTAGCTCGGCACAGGTCGACGGTGCGTTGCAGCGTCAGGTCCTTTTCAGACAGCAGTGCTTTCACGGTATCTTCGTCGTGTAGACCCGTCACGAGCCTGTCGCGTAGGCGTTCATCAGAACAGTGGGTGCAGAAATCGCAGAACTGCGATATTTCCTTGATGGCTATGAGGTATTCATCGAACGGTTCATCTTGTTCTTGGTTTCTTGTGTAGAACTCGCGGCGATCCAAGATCACATTTCTCTGGCTGCGCAGATGTTTCTCCATGGCCGTCGTTACTTCCTCCATAGCGGCTGTGTCCGGTACTCCGAGGCCATATTTGACGATGCGGTGCCACTCGTCGTCAAGCAGGGCGGACAGCGCCGCTCGCTGCTCTGCCGCGGTGAGATCTCGCAGTCCGGTGAGCATTCTGTAGTCCTGGAGTCGTTCTCTCCACACGGTGAATTCCCGAAGACTTGCTCCGCTTGTCAGGCGAGGGGCTGAGATGGCAGACGCAGCGAGCCTGGGTCGTGTTCCGGACGATTCTGTTGGTGTGGCCGTTGTGGACTGTGTCGATGCGATGGCAACAAGGCGATCTTCTCGCTGACTGGATACATCTGCCTGGTGTCTGATCAGCTGAGTCAGAGCTTCTTCGCGTTGATTGGCTGCTTGAACTTGACTCTTGATCAGCTCAGTGAGTCCCAGCAGTGCTGCAGTGACGTCCTTAGACTCCATCGCGGAAAAATTTCACGCCGCCCGTGGGGCTCGAACCCACAACCTCTGGATGAACCTTACGCCGAGCGCCCGTAACCACTCGGCCACAGCGGCCTGGGAGCTAGGCTGCCCCGCTCTGTGCTGTATCGGCTCCGGTGGCGTGACGTCACGAGGTTACTGGCTGACGTCACGCAGTTCAAGGTCACGCAGCCAGCGCAGTGGCGTAGCGCTACGGGCAGACATAAAGACGAGGCATCAGTGATGAGTAAACAATTGCAAACTTCTTAAATCACAACTTGTAGGTACTGAGACACGTACCGACCGCGCCATGTGGTGTTGTGGAGCTGCAAACCCGTGATGCGGCGGCAGGCGATGTATTCTCGTGGAGATGTACGGCAACAGACGGACACGTTAGCTCTGGCGCAGCCGAGCGCACACTGAGGCCAGCGGGCAGGCTTCTGCCCGCGGGGCACGATACAGCTGGCGACGGTCAGCTGGCTAGCGGCATAGCGTAAGCATAACATATCACAGGTACCCCTACTGGTCTCCAATCAGGTGGCCTCCTCAATCCTCACATTGGCGGATCCAGAACGGGTGGTTTGGGAGGGGCAAAATTCCGAGAACTATCGCACAATTCTGAAAACTCATCGGATTTCGTTTGCTTATGCATTGATAGCTGATTTAAAGCTAATTTTCCTTAGTAAAAGTTACTTAGATTTTCTTCTATATCAGGAAATGTGTCAATTTTGCGCCGATTTCAGGCGCTTTTGGGGGGTCAATTGCCCATTTTGACCAACCGTAGATCCGCCACTGAATCGTCATGTGTTTGTGCATGGATTTCAGTGAGGACGAAGTACCTAATACAAGTAATTATCGAAAGTTGATGTCTGCCCTATCAATAGAAATGTACCTAACGCTTTGAAAAAGGGTCGGTAATACAAGTAATTAGAGAAGCGGTATAATATATCATTTTCAGCTTCTTTTTCTTTTCTTTTTTAACATTTATAATAATTTGAAGCATTATAAGCACGTAGAAGCATTTGTATACAAATGTTCAGAGTATAAACTTGGACGTTGGAAGCATGACAACAGGCAGGCGTTCATCATACGGGGGTATAGCTCAGTGGTAGAGCGCTCGCTTCGCATGTGAGAAGCCCCTGGTTCATATCCCGGTACCTCCAGTCGGTTGATTTTATCACCAGGTATCGTGTTTCACAACGAGAAGGAAATATCATTAATGCATGGGTCGCATTTTCGACGTCGGTAGACTGTCATGCCACTTTCGTGGTCTGAGAACCTGGTTCTGGAAATTACAGTTACTCTGAGAATGTCACGACGTCCAACGAGCGTGACAGAGTAAAGACAGGTAGGAGATTTGATACGATAAATACTTTTAGCACACACAACTATTATTATGAATATCATATAGGTTTTCATATCAGAAAAGTACCTAAGAGACAGAGTCAGTGTTTGAGATGAACAAAATGTAAAGAGATAAATAAGTTTCAGCAAAATTTAGATTTTTGTTTCGGCGTGATTCTGTTTATTTGTATTGCAGGCACTTAGCCAAGGGGGGGGGGGGGGGGGGGCGGCCGCCCGCCCCGCCCGCCCCTGGTGAATATGTTATGGTGAAATGTTTGGTGAATATTTGCAAAGTAATAATACAAATATGCTGATGAACGTGATACACACCAATTCGCAAAACATTAAATATTTCACGAGATATTGTTATGTAAATGTTGATAATTTATAAAGTACTCGATGTCGTGACGTCAGATGGCAATAGTGGCCCGCCGGCCACCGGAAAAAGGAGGGCTGGCGTTTCCTGGGGTTTCCCTTGGAAAATAAAGATGGTTAACCGCTTTCCCCTGATTTGCTGTTCACACAAAACTGCTCAGAATGTAATAGAGGTATATTGTGTGTGCATTCAAAACACGAGCCGTCATCTCTCTATCTTCTACAGCACATGTTCGGGATGGGCTCCGTTTCGGCTGAGGCACAGATCTGCCCTCCGCCTCAGACTCACCACTGCTTACTGCACACTGAGAGAAAAAATGACTTCTACGGATCAAAGAAGAGTTGTCTAAAATGTCCTATTGCAAAACTCTTCCAATACCCTCCCATGACTCTCAGAATGGTCCATCCAAAACTCTTCCATGATTCCACGAAAACTCTTCCATGATGCCACGAAAACTCTTTCGATGTATACAACTCTTCTAGTACTCTTCCAGAACTCATACTATATTCTTTCTTGACTCTTCAATGACTCTTCAATTTACTACCTATGACTCTTCCGGAATCCCTTAATATTTCTCACTGGGCGATGTAAAAAGGCCCTCCCCCAAAAACTCGATCAAATGTGTTCAATGTGTTTATTATCGAACAACCCGACACTGCAGAACAGAGTTCTGCAAACTACAACAGAGCTTCGATCTCCTGCTTCACCACATCATCCGGCTCCATTTCTGCCTCGAGGTCTAGCACGTAGCGTCTGAGTATCCAGTTGGTATTTTTGGTGCTTTTCTTAGTTGTCTGGTTAAAGATATAGTGCGCAAGTACTCAAAGAAGAGCGCTATTCAGATCCCCACAGGCGGCCACCTGTACGCCTTCAACCATGACGACGCTGCCGCTGTCGTCTCCGACGTGAGGACCACCGGCCGCGTCAGCAGTGCATCTTCTGTGCAGATTGTGTCATACTCCCTAAGGAATCTGAGAACAGTCTCGGCATCATCCTCTGGAAAAAAACTATTATTAACACGCGCACGGCCGGAAGTCTGCGCCAAACACGAACAGCCGGGGAGGGGGGGGGGGGTTGGTTGTTTGATTTCAGCCCCCCCCCTAAGATCTCGAAAACAACGCAACGTAGCGACAAGCGAAAAATGGCATTAGATAGCTTGAGACAAGCTCTATCGAAAGTATGTCGTTTTTTATGTCCAGTCTGGCTATATCAGTTAAAAACGAATGTTAAAGGTTCACTATTCCCTTTAACATTAGCGCAGTCAGCTGTTGGAGCCACTTCCAACTAGTGATGTCATGGGTAAACAGCTCTATTTCTAAAATATTGACCTTGATGCGTTAGCCGAATCATAAACAAGTGTTCGACGAAAGCTATAGAAAACTGCGTTTCTTGCCCTGCACCTTTTCCGCCTGGGCCGTAGATACCTACATATTGTCTACAGCATGTTAGTGACTGGTAGTGGTGGACATAGCCTTCACTTATTTTTTGGGGTGGGTAATCTTTACCTTTGGTAGGGTGCCCAATGCATGTGAGGTCCTACATGCTGTTCAAAGAATACCAAAAACCTTTTCATTATTTTATCCTAGGTTTGCAGAAGCATCTATAATTTGGGGCCAACAAAGTACTCACACCTGACAGGTACCTAGGCACCTACCTTGAGTAAAGATTACCTATAACCTTTCCATTACATTCGCCATCTTAGTTTCACAAAGAATGCAATGCCAAGACCTGCAATTTCACTTCTTGCAATCATAAATGCCCAATATCTATATATTAAACACCTCGAATGCGCCTAACCAAAATAAACACACAACTATACCTTGGGTTCCCATGCGTAGCACGAACTTCTCTTAGAGCGCCTTGCTTGCGTTCGCTTCCGTCGCACTCGGCCAAAGAGTGCTGATATCAACATGGCGGGCGATGCAGTCGTCTGATACCGCTAAAACACTGCTAAAACTCAGACGCGTGGGTCAAGTCGGGAGTTTTCTGTGAATCTTCGAGGTAAGGAAGAGTCTAACATGAGTTTTGTAAACGCTGGCGAAGAATCGTAAGGGGATCTGAATCTTGATTCTGACAAAACTCTAGCCAATTGTCATGATGCTACCACAGGAACTCTAAAAATACTCTTGCTTCACAATTGACGCTAGGAGAACTAAGAAGTCGTTGGAGAACGCTTATTTCTTGTTTCGGGAGAGTTCTGGGAAGATAAGAAGGGATATGCCCAGCATAGTAGGGTGATTTTAGGGTGAGCTCTGCATTACTTTTTGAAGAGCAGAGTCATTTTTTCTCTCAGTGTGGTACATGTCGGCGGGGATGGCCTGCATTTCAGCTCCCATGGCTCTCGTTGTTTCTTGGTTTTGAGATTCTTTTAGAACACAATATTTCTTCAGGTCCTTCAGGTACCCCATCCGCACAGGAAGAAGCCAAAGAGCTCATATCCGGATACTGTTTCCAACGAAACGCTCCCCAAGAAACCACTTTCAAAATGCGACCATACCCTCAATGTTTTTCTGAGATAGCTCCTGTCGGGTCCAGAGCTTGTAAGGATAAGGTCTAGAGCCTCTATAGAGCCTCCCTCAGGATCTGTATGGCTGTAGCGATCCATTAAAATGTCTTCTAAACTTTCGTTAAGATTATTGATTTGGTCGCCAGGTAGAAATATATACCCTTAGTTTTATCCAGATTAAAAAGGAATGTGTTAACCGAGCCGCCCAAGACTGTCTTCTCACGGTAACTTTGATCGCATGAACTATTGCCATCTGACGTCACGACCAATCAGAGAGCAGAATTTTAAATTACGTAATTTTACTTCATTAATTTAAATATTGATGATTCGGAGGAGTTTATGGTAAAGTGACAATGTATATATAAGAACAATTTGCTGTTCAATAAATACCAGGTGACCTGCAACTTGTCCATTGGAAGAGCCAGGTTCCGCAGCAGCACCAAGTACACGTTATGCATTGACGCACCGCTCTCTAGGCATATTTCGCCAAACTTCGTCTCAAGTTTCGTGCGTTGAAGTGAAACAGATCACCATAATCATTGGTATACCTCGTAGTCAGCAAAACCATAGACACTGTTGTTGGGCCTGGCTCAGGCTGACTCTTTAACCTATATACGTTGGTAGGTACTCCTACTGGTCTCCAATCAGGTGGCCTCCTCAATCCTCACATTGGCGGATCCAGAACGGGTGGTTTGGGAGGGGCAAAATTCCCAAAACTATCACACAATTCTGAAAACTCATCGGATTTCGTTTGCTTATGCATTGATAGCTGATGTAAAACTAATTTTCCTTAGTAAAAGTTGCTTAGATTTTCTTCTATATCAGGAAATTTGTCAATTTTGCGCCGATTTCAGGCGCTTTTGGAGGGGGATCCAATTGCCCATTTTTCCCAACCGTAGATCCGCCACTGAATCGTCATGTGTTTGTGCATGCATTTAAGTGAGGACGAAGTACCTAATACAAGTAATTATCGAAAGTTGATGTCTGCCCTATCGATAGAAATGTACCTAACGCTTTGAAAAAAAAGGTCGGTAATACAAGTAAGTAGAGAAGCGGTATAATAGATCATTTTCAGCTTCTTTTTCTTTTCTTAACATTTATAATAATTTGAAGCATTATAAGCACGTAGGAGCATTTGTATACAAATGTTCGGAGTATAAACTTGGACGTTGGAAGCATAACAACAGGCAGGCGTTCATCATACGCCTGCCTATAGCTCAGTGGTAGAGCGCTCGCTTCGCATGTGAGAAGCCCCCGGTTCAAACCCCGGTACCTCCAGTCGGTTGATTTTCTGAACAGGTATCGTGTTTCACAACGAGAAGGAAATATCATTAATGCATGGATCGCATTTTTGACGTCGGCAGACTGTCATGCCACTTTCGTGGTCTGAGAACCTGGTTCTGGAAATTACAGTTACTCTGAGAATGCCACGACGTCCAACGAGCGTGACAGAGTAAAGACAGATAGGAGATTTGATACGATAAATACTTTCAGCACACACAACTATTATTATGAATATCATATAGGTTTGCATATCAGAAAAGTACCTAAGAGTAGACATAGTCAGTGTTTGAGATGAACAAAATGTCAAGAGATAAATAAGTTTCAGCAAAATTTAGATTTTAGTTTCGGCGTGATTCTGTTGATTTGTATTTCAGGCACTTAGCCAAGGGGGGGGGGGGGGGGGGGGGGGGGCGGCCGCCCGCCCCGCTCCCCCTGGTGAATATGTTTGGTGAATATGTTATGGTGAAATGTTTGGTGAGTATTTGCAAAGTAATAATACAAATATGCTGATGAACGTGATACATACCAATTTGCAAAACATTAAATATTTCACGATATATATTTATGTAAATGTTGATAATTTATAAAGTACTCGATGTCGTGACGTCAGATGGCAATAGTGACCCGCCGGCCACCGGAAAAGGAGGGCCGGCGTTTCCTGGCGTTTCCCGTGGAAAATGAAGATGGTTAACCGCTTTCCACTGATTTGCTGTTCACACAAAACTGCTCAGAATGTAATAGAGGTATATTGTGTGCGCATTCAAAACACGAGCCGTCATCTCTCTATCCTCTACAGCACATGTTCGGGATGGGCTCCGTTTCGGCTGAGGCACAGCCTCAGACTCCACCTCAGACTCACCAGGCTGAGGTACAGCCTCAGATCTGCCCTCCGCCTCAGACTGATTTCACTACACTGTTTACTGGTACATGTCGGTGGGGATGGCCTGCAATGAAGCTCCCATGGCCCTCTTTTGTTGTTTCTTGGTTTTGAGATTCTTGTTGAACACAATATTTCTTCAGGTCCCTCCCCCCCCCCCCCCCCCCCCCACCCCCCGCACAGGAAAAAGCCAAAGGGCTCATATCCGGATACTGCTTCCAACGAAACGCTGCCCAAGAAATCATTTTCGAAATGCGACCATGCCCTCAATGTTTTTTTTTTCTGAGATAGCTTCTGTCGGGTCCAGAGCTTGTAGGGATAAGGTCTGGAGCCTCTAGAGCCTCCCTCAGGATCTGTGTGGCAGTAGCGATCCCTTAAAATGTCTTCTAAACTTCCGTTAAGATTATTGATTTGGTCGCCAGGTAGAAATCCGTAACTTTAGTTGTATCCAGCTTCAAAAGAAATGTGTTAACCGAGCCGCCCAAGACTGTCTCACGGTAACTTTGATCGCATGAACTATTGTCATCTGACGTCACGACCAATCAGAGAGCAGAATTTTAAATTACGTAATTATACTTCATTATTTTAAATATTGATGATTCGGAGGAGTTTATGGTAAAGTTTACAATGTATATATAAACAACCATTTGCTGTTCAATAAATACCAGGTGACCTGCAACTTGTCCATTGGAAGAGCCAGGTTCCGCAGCAGCACCGCATACATGTTATGCATTGACGTACCGCTCTCTAGGCATATTTCGCCAAACTTCGTCTCAAGTTTCGTGCGTTGAAGTTAAACAGATCACCACAATCATTGGTACAGCTCGAAGTCAGCAAAACCGTAGACACTGTTGTTGGGCCTGGATCAGGCTGACTCTTTAACCTATATACGTTGGTAGGTACTCCTACTGGTCTCCAATCAGGTGGCCGACTCAATCCTCACATTGGCGGATCCAGAACGGGTGGTTTGGGAGGGGCAAAATTCCGAAAACTATCACACAGTTCTGAAAACTCATCGGATTTCGTTTGCTTATGCATTGATAGCTGATTTAAAGCTAATTTTCCTTAGTAAAAGTTACTTAGATTTTCTTCTATATCAGAAAATGTGTCAATTTTGCGCCGATTTCAGGCGCTTTTGGGGGGGGGGGGTCAATTGCCCATTTTGACCAACCGTAGATCCGCCACTGAATCGTCATGTGTTTGTGCATGGATTTGAGTGAGGACGAAGTACCTAATACAAGTAATTATCGAAAGTTGATGCCTGCCCTATCAATAGAAATGTACCTAACGCTTTGAAAAAGGGTCGGTAATACAAGTAAGTAGAGAAGCGGTATAATAGATCATTTTCAGCTTCTTTTTCTTTTCTTAACATTAATAATTATTTGAAGCATTATAAGCACGTAGAAGCATTTGTATACAAATGTCCAGAGTATAAACTTGGACGTTGGAAGCATAACAACAGGCAGGCGTTCATCATACGGGGGTATAGCTCAGTGGTAGAGCGCTCGCTTCGCATGTGAGAAGCCCCGGGTTCAAACCCCGGTACCTCCACTCGGTTGATTTTCTCACCAGGTATCGTGTTTCACAACGAGAAGGAAATATCATTAATGCCTGGATCGCATTTTTGACGTCGGTAGACTGTCATGCCAATTTCGTGGTCTGAGAACCTGGTTCTGGAAATTACAGTTACTCAATGCCACGACGTCCAACGAGCGTGACAGAGTAAAGACAGGTAGGAGATTTGATACGATAAATACTTTTAGCACACACAACTATTATTATGAATATCATATAGGTTTTCATATCAGAGAAGTACCTAAGAGACAGAGTCAGTGTTTGAAATGAACAAAATGTCAAGAGATAAATAAGTTTCAGCAAAATTTAGATTTTAGTTTCGGCGTGATTCTGTTTATTTGTATTTCAGGCACTTACCCAAGGGGGGGGGGGGGGGGGCGGCGGGGGCGGCCGCCCGCCCCGCCCGCCCCTGGTGAATATGTTTGGTGAATATGTTATGGTGAAATGTTTGGTGAATATTTGCAAAGTAATAATACAAATATGCTGATGAACGTGATACACACCAATTTGCAAAACATTAAATATTTCACGAGATATTTTTATGTAAATGTTGATAATCTATAAAGTACTCGATGTCGTGACGTCAGATGGCAATAGTGGCCCGCCGGCCACCGGAAAAGGAGGGCCGGCGTTTCCTGGCGTTTCCCGTGGAAAATAAAGATGGTTAAGCACTTTCCCCTTATTTGCTGTTCACACAAAACTGCTCAGAATGTAATAGAGGTATATTGTGTGCGCATTCAAAAGACGAGCCGTCATCTTTCTATCTTCTACAGCACAAGTTCGGGATGGGCTCCGCTTCGGCTGAGGCACAGATCTGCCCTCCACCTCAGACTCACCACTGCTTACTGGTACATGTCGGCGGGGATGGCCTGCATTTCAGCTCCCATGGCTCTCTCGTTGTTTCTTGGTTTTGAGATTCTTGTGGAACACAATATTTCTTCAGGTCCTTCAGGTACCCCACCCGCACAGGAAGAAGCCAAAGAGCTCATATTCGGATACTGTTTCCAACGAAACGCTCCCCAAGAAACCACTTTCAAAATGCGACCATACCCTCAATGTTTTTCTGAGATAGCTTCTGTCCGGTCCAGAGCTTGTAAGGATAAGGTCTATAGCCTCTAGAGCGGCCCCCTTCGAAGTTAGTTGGCAGCACTATAGCTCTTGGGCGTGACTTTCCTACTAGCCCATAGGGTTCACGTGTTAAATGACCCAACTTTGGGAAGCTGTATCTCGAGTTCTATTCAGCCGATTCGCCTTCAGCTAGTCTCCAAAGAAAGATCGTTCAAATATCTCGCGATGATTCCTCTACCATTTTTCACCTAACCCAGCCGAATTATTAGGGCGTGAGGGGTAAAGATTTGACTGCACTCCGTGCCGGTCTGGCCAGTTTCTGGCGACGCTGGTGCGCCGGCGGCAATAGCTCAGTCGGTAGCGCATCAGACTACCGATGCGAGGGTGGTTGGTTCGAATCCCGCTCGGGTAAGGGTGATTTAGCGCAGGAATGATGTTATATTATTTTTGATGGTCGATAACTATGTTTTAATCGACAAAATAAACTGTTTAAAATGTTTTGTCGAAATTAATTTGATTTAAACCATCTTCTCCGGCTTGATATTTAGTAATTCCGCGATGATAACTTGTTAATAGGTAATTGTCGTATTTATCCTTCTCGTTTGTCATTTCATATCGCGACCTGCTAGTTTGACAAGCTGTGAGTACTAAGTAGTAGCGTGTATGAGTGAATACAATATGAATATATTTGTGAAATACCTCTTTCCAGCTTTTACACTGATTGATAGACTTATTAGAACGTAAGTAAAGCAAAACATACACATTGATTACATATCATACTCGTTCGAAGACTGTTAAAAACATTTAACTGACAACTGGTTTTCCCGATACTTTCGAGCTTTTTCTTCGTTTCTCCGACTTCACATCCTGTCTTTTACGTAAACTGACAACCAAGCCATTGAAGGAAAAGTTACTCCAATAAATCATTATTGAAAGCACTGTAGCAGCAATAATACAACAGCATTGTAGGAGCTACAGTGGCACAATTGATGCAAAAGACAAGATGACGCACGTACGAGATAACTTGTTCCTACATGGATTACCAGAGACTGAAGCCCGATTCAAGAAGATCCCTCCACACAATTCAATGACGGATATCCAAGCAATGACGGATATCCAATCAGCCCTCACAACAAATGCAACAATGGATCTTAGATACAAGTGGATCTCTGGGTGAAATTAAGCGACAGATATCGGATTACACATGACACCGTGATAAGCATACCACAACATACAATCAGCGGTGGATCTAGGATCCCAGCAGATCTCACGACAATATGCAACTGAATATCTCGGATGCCATATCTCGGTTAAATCTAGCAACAGATTTCGAATCACACAGTATCCTGTTATACACACACCAGAACAACGGAAGTAACATGCACCTCAGGCCTCAGCAGACTTACGGTACAAAATAAAACAGCCCTCTCGATTCTGCCAGTACCTGAGAAGTTGACAACAAAACGGCATGAACAAAACAAGATAAAAACATGACATGAGTGAATGAGCACAACTGTCCAGTCTATTCACTACAGCCTATACACTAGTTTTCACTGTGCGTGGTGCCAGCACTTCCTCGCTCCTCACCGTGCCCGAGACTCGGCGCGTCGGGCCCTG
This sequence comes from Chirona hameri, assembly GCA_036785665.1. Lineage (NCBI taxonomy): Eukaryota > Metazoa > Arthropoda > Thecostraca > Balanomorpha > Balanidae > Chirona > Chirona hameri. The sequence continues at coordinate 28,264 of JAXIVJ010001699.1, forward strand.
CTGATGTTGCCCATCCTGATAAATGTCCGGACGCGGGCGAAAGAGGCGCGAATCTTGGGATGGACGCGTGGGAACTTGTCCTGGAGGACCACGACAAAGTCCTTGATGACACGGACCTTCGGCTTAAGCCATCGGGCTCCAGAGCGTGGTGGGCACAGAAAACCGCCTCCACCTCCTTGAAGGTGGCGTAGAATGTCTCCGTGGGCACCGTCAGGCCGCCGATACTGACGACCCTGGACCACAGGGCCTGCAGAGGCACCGACTCGGCCGAGGCGGATGGTACACAGAGGGAGCGGTCGACGGGCCTCTTCCTCGCGATGTAGCCGGCGACGTAGGCCATGACGCTCTCTGTCGGGGACACACCGGTGACAGTGTCCCGCGCGGCCGACGACGCAGCAGGGCGGCATGCTGCTGACTGGGACGCCTCCGCCTGGTGAAGCAGGTCAGCCACATCCCTCAGTTCGTCCATGTCCTCCCCGTTATCGCCGTCTGTTTTCGCTGTCGTCACCTCCTCCACCGGTCCGGTGAACTCCAGCAGGTCTGCCGTCAGTTCGGAGGTGCCGGTTGCCTCCAACTCCAGCACCTGATCCAGCTGCTCCTCCAGATCACCAGTCTCCGACTCTGCCGCATGATCACCGTCTCTGCAGACGGGAATTACGCCTCGCTGCATGACGAACAGGAGGGTAAGCAGGCGAATCCTTGCCCTCGCTTCAGTCGGTGTGGGGTTCTGGTTGGAGCCTCCCGGGCCTCTCACCATGCCGAACAACCCTACCAGCCTGTCCTGCGTGAGCCGGCGAGTCAGGACGAACACATCACCGAACTCTGCCTGGTGGTCCTTGAACAGGCCACGCAACGACCGGATGCTGATGACCATCCCTCTCTGGAACGGGTACATGCACCGTGCGGTACCGACACGCATCATCGTGGCCTCCGTCACAGCGGCGGAGATAGCCCTCTCTTGTTCATCGCTGCCACGGTAGCCTCTCCGTCTCAGTAGATCTTTTGTGTCGCCTGGGTAGCTGGCGTTGAGGACATCCGTCGCTTCGTCCACGACACGAAGGTACCTCGCCTCTTCTTTGCCCGCAATGTGCCGCTGCAAGACGCTGGCAGTCGAGGCGCTCAGGAGTTGGAGACACGGACCATGCCGGTGACCTATAAAGAATCATAATTAGACACCAATAGAGATGTGAATGGATGGCAGCAGACGCTGAGTGGAGCCCAGAAGGAACTTGTGACATGTTATATAGACATTATTGGTCACTTTTAGGTCACGCCAATATTGAGGTCATCACACTGCAGACTGGTTATTGAATATTGATGCAACCTTTTTTGGAACGATTCAACCACAATTCATTTTGGAACCTGAATGATTCAATCACCGCTCGATTCATGGATACAGATTTGATAATTGCTTCTTTCCGATTCAAAGAATCAAAAACATATTTTAATCGATTCACGCTTGATTCAACATTTAAATGTATGTTGTATTTACGTCAAAGCAATACAAATGGAAACATACACAAATGGTCATTAAAACATTGTTTCAGCAATCATATTTCAGTATAAATGAATGTAGCCGCTGGGACTACATTGTATTAGCACAATTTACCATGTGCACTTGAATCGTTAAGAGTCTTTAAATCTTTTGATTCAATCAGCCTTGATTCCATGCGGGGTTTGATTCAATCACGATTCATGAATAAAAAGATCTAGTGGTGAATCAATTTGGTTTTATTCAAGGAATTTTGATTCAACGATTCCAATCGATTCAGTCAGTCAAATCAATAACCATTCTGCATCACAGGCCAGGCTTGTGCTTCATTCCGGTGGAATTGAATCCGATTCCGGAATCGATTCCGTTTGTACTGGATTCGGATTCGATTCCGTTGACATCTGAGCGTAATAGGAATCAGGTGGAATCAATAATTTTTTTTTTATAAAGAAAACGATGGAATCGGCATCAATGGGTCATTTCAAGCGATTCCTTCTTATTTTCGTTTAAATCGTCCTCACCATGAAATTAAGTTTTCTTCAAGGTTATCTATGTCTTAGAGCACGTATAGCTAAATCAAAGGTTGGTGACGATATGCAACCTAATGAGGGTAAATAGATATGCCCAGTCATTCTGCTTATTTAGGTGGAGAGTGGAGACATACAATAATGTTCACTTATGAGTTACGCCAATTATGTTTTTTGTCACGAACATTCTCATATGTTTAAATATAAATACATCCATTTCCCTGTGCATCATATTGCAAAACATCATTCATGCATCATAAATTACAGGTGCGTCTATAATAATAATATTGTGTTGTTTGTTTATTATCTTGTTTTTTTCTTCAATTCGTAATTTTCGAACCGTCACAATTTTGCAGCACATCTCAGGTTTTCAAAGAAATTCATGAAATGATTGAAGTTTTCTATCAAAATAAATATATTGAATATACTTGTTAAATATATTTAATATGGCTATATGGTGATCACCTCTATAATTACTAAACATAACATTATATATCAAATGATGCGTAATATTATAGGGAAAAAATAGATAGTCATATGGGGATGTCACCATAGACAGCCCAGTCTTTTAACAGTAGGTAATTATTAAAATTGCCATACCTGAACTGTTGTGCATCAGTTTCTTGATGTCCCACAGATTGGGTGGCACCTGGCCGGCTGCTGGCTCTTCTCCTTCACTACACGAGCACCATCCTTGAATCCTGTAGTATAATAATTTTGTATGAATCATGTGCGCATAGACAGAGTATATTACTGGGTAACCCATAACCCAAATTATATTCATAACAGGTATACATAACCAAAAGGCTAAATATGTGACACATACAATATAACTGCTGCATGTTAAGTTGTGATGACCAAAATTTAGATTATCCCTAGTGAAATTTGAGATCGCAAGGTCATGAATTCACACGTGAATCACAGACACAGACACAGTGCAAAGAAGATCATCAATAGTCATATAACAGAACATAATGCTACCTGCTATGTGTTGTCAGATTTAACAGCTAAATTATTTAAACACAAGTTACACAAGAAGGTAAGCACCAGATAGGGCAAGGCAAATATACCTCAATGAAACCCCATATTTTCTAAGCCATGGATGCAGGCATGTCTACCACGTCTAAATGTAGATTATAAAGCGTAACATTAATCTTTACCATATGAAGGCAATAGAAAGCAACAATTACCATAGCCATTCCGAATCGGCTGCTGTGCTGTTGTCTGTGCTGTGTGCTGTGTGCTGTGTGCTGTTAGAGAGCCTGATTCGCTGGACGATCGATGACGCCAGACGCATTACCATGTCATACCAGGTGACATCATACTCCTGCTAACAAGTGCCAGCTCTGCTGCTGCAACAAAGTAGGTGCAGTACAAGTATTTTGTCAGCAGGCACAGAAATTGGCACATTGCGGCAGTGGCACAGTTGAAGGCGGGCTTGTAAACAAAGCAGAGCGCTTGTTCCGGGTTGAAAGCAGCAAACTCTGCCATGGCTATCACAATCACTTTGCTGTATGATAATCTTTTTGGTCTTCGTGCACATGCATTAGAATATGTCCTTTCAGCGGTAAATCTGTGAAGCTCTTTGAAGCAGGATTCCAAGAAATGTTCAGAGCAATTCCTAGGGTCTTTAACCTCTTCTCTTGCTGCATCTCGTCGAATTAATTGCCACCAAAGATCGGCCACTTTCGGATCACGAGGAAGACGGTGGTAGCCACTAGCCAGTCCCCAAATGATGTTAATTCAGCCCCTTTGGGATCACGAGGAAGACGGTGGTAGCCACTAGCCAGTCCCCAAATGATGTTAATTCGGCCCCTTTGGGATCACGAGGAAGACGGTGGTAGCCACTAGCCAGTCCCCAAATGATTTTAATCACCCTTCTCCGTACTATTGGTACAGCCAGGCACAACACAGTAGGGCATAGCCAGGTAAAAACGTGAATTGAAAATGGAAGAGATCAAGCTCTACCCGACAATTTAACAGTTAAAACCTTTACAGCGCCTTACGTACCTACAGTCTACAGAAGCTAGCGACAAATATGAATAATCTACAATGCATTTCGATTGTTTCGTTTACTCTAAGAGCATTCGTAATACCTGTGCGGCTTTCGCTCCTCGGTAAAGCTACCACATATTTAGATGGAACTAAAAAAAACTAGTATATAGTAGTGAATCTAGTACTTTTCTAGTAATATCCTAAATAAATCATACTAAAATCCGTTCCACCCGTCCTCCATCACCCTGCGCTAAATCACCCTTACCCGAGCGGGATTCGAACCCACCACCCTCGCATCGGTAGTCTGATGCGCTACCGACTGAGCTATTGCCGCCGGCGCACCAGCGTCGCCAGAAACTGGCCAGACCGGCACGGAGTGCAGTCAAATCTTTACCCCTCACGCCCTAATAATTCGGCTGGGTTAGGTGAAAAATGGTAGAGGAATCATCGCGAGATATTTGAACGATCTTTCTTTGGAGACTAGCTGAAGGCGAATCGGCTGAATAGAACTCGAGATACAGCTTCCCAAAGTTGGGTCATTTAACACGTGAACCCTATGGGCTAGTAGGAAAGTCGCCCAAGAGCTATAGTGCTGCCAACTAACTTCGAAGGGGGCCGCTCTAGAGGCTATATATAGACCTTATCCTTACAAGCTCTGGACCGGACAGAAGCTATCTCAGAAAAACATTGAGGGTATGGTCGCATTTTGAAAGTGGTTTCTTGGGGAGCGTTTCGTTGGAAACAGTATCCGAATATGAGCTCTTTGGCTTCTTCCTGTGCGGGTGGGGTACCTGAAGGACCTGAAGAAATATTGTGTTCCACAAGAATCTCAAAACCAAGAAACAACGAGAGAGCCATGGGAGCTGAAATGCAGGCCATCCCCGCCGACATGTACCAGTAAGCAGTGGTGAGTCTGAGGTGGAGGGCAGATCTGTGCCTCAGCCGAAGCGGAGCCCATCCCGAACTTGTGCTGTAGAAGATAGAAAGATGACGGCTCGTGTTTTTAATGCGCACACAATATACCTCTATTACATTCTGAGCAGTTTTGTGTGAACAGCAAATAAGGGGAAAGTGCTTAACCATCTTTATTTTCCACGGGAAACGCCAGGAAACGCCGGCCCTCCTTTTCCGGTGGCCGGCGGGCCACTATTGCCATCTGACGTCACGACATCGAGTACTTTATAGATTATCAACATTTACATAAAAATATCTCGTGAAATATTTAATGTTTTGCAAATTGGTGTGTATCACGTTCATCAGCATATTTGTATTATTACTTTGCAAACATTCACCAAACATTTCACCATAACATATTCACCAAACATATTCACCAGGGGCGGGCAGGGCGGGCGGCCGCCCCCCCCCTTGGGTAAGTGCCTGAAATACAAATAAACAGAATCACGCCGAAACTAAAATCTAAATTTTGCTGAAACTTATTTATCTCTTGACATTTTGTTCATCTCAAACACTGACTCTGTCTCTTAGGTACTTCTCTGATATGAAAACCTATATGATATTCATAATAATAGTTGTGTGTGCTAAAAGTATTTATCGTATCAAATCTCCTACCTGCCTTTACTCTGTCACGCTCGTTGGACGTCGTGGCATTGAGTAACTGTAATTTCCAGAACCAGGTTCTCAGACCACGAAATTGGCATGACAGTCTACCGACGTCAAAAGTGCGATCCAGGCATTAATGATATTTCCTTCTCGTTGTGAAACACGATACCTGGTGAGAAAATCAACCGAGTGGAGGTACCGGGGTTTGAACCCGGGGCTTCTCACATGCGAAGCGAGCGCTCTACCACTGAGCTATACCCCCGTATGATGAACGCCTGCCTGTTGTTATGCTTCCAACGTCCAAGTTTATACTCTGGACATTTGTATACAAATGCTTCTACGTGCTTATAATGCTTCAAATAATTATTAATGTTAAGAAAAGAAAAAGAAGCTGAAAATGATCTATTATACCGCTTCTCTACTTACTTGTATTACCGACCCTTTTTGCAAAGCGTTAGGTACATTTCTATTGATAGGGCAGGCATCAACTTTCGATAATTACTTGTATTAGGTACTTCGTCCTCACTCAAATCCATGCACAAACACATGACGATTCAGTGGCGGTTGGTCAAAATGGGCAATTGACCCCCCCAAAAGCGCCTGAAATCGGCGCAAAATTGACACATTTTCTGATATAGAAGAAAATCTAAGTAACTTTTACTAAGGAAAATTAGCTTTAAATCAGCTATCAATGCATAAGCAAACGAAATCCGATGAGTTTTCAGAACTGTGTGATAGTTTTCGGAATTTTGCCCCTCCCAAACCACCCGTTCTGGATCCGCCAATGTGAGGATTGAGGAGGCTACCTGATTGGAGACCAGTAGGAGTACCTACCAACGTATATAGGTTAAAGAGTCAGCCTGATCCAGGCCCAACAACAGTGTCTACGGTTTTGCTGACTTCGAGGTATACCAATGATTGTGGTGATCTGTTTAACTTCAACGCACGAAACTTGAGACGAAGTTTGGCGAAATATGCCTAGAGAGCGGTACGTCAATGCATAACATGTATGCGGTGCTGCTGCGGAACCTGGCTCTTCCAATGGACAAGTTGCAGGTCACCTGGTATTTATTGAACAGCAAATGGTTCTTTATATATACATTGTAAACTTTACCATAAACTCCTCCGAATCATCAATATTAAAAATAATGAAGTATAATTACGTAATTTAAAATTCTGCTCTCTGATTGGTCGTGACGTCAGATGACAATAGTTCATGCGATCAAAGTTACCGTGAGACAGTCTTGGGCGGCTCGGTTAACACATTTCTTTTGAAGCTGGATACAACTAAAGTTACGGATTTCTACCTGGCGACCAAATCAATAATCTTAACGGAAGTTTAGAAGACATTTTAAGGGATCGCTACTGCCACACAGATCCTGAGGGAGGCTCTAGAGGCTCCAGACCTTATCCATACAAGCTCTGGACCCGACAGAAGCTATCACAGAAAAAAAAAACATTGAGGGCATGGTCGCATTTCGAAAATGATTTCTTGGGCAGCGTTTCGTTGGAAGCAGTATCCGGATATGAGCCCTTTGGCTTTTTCCTGTGCGGGTGGGGGGGGGGGGGGGACCTGAAGAAATATTGTGTTCAACAAGAATCTCAAAACCAAGAAACAACAAAAGAGAGCCATGGGAGCTTCATTGCAGGCCATCCCCACCGACATGTACCAGTAAACAGTGTAGTGAAATCAGTCTGAGGCGGAGGGCAGATCTGAGGCTGTACCTCAGCCTGGTGAGTCTGAGGTGGAGTCTGAGGCTGTGCCTCAGCCGAAACGGAGCCCATCCCGAACATGTGCTGTAGAGGATAGAGAGATGACGGCTCGTGTTTTGAATGCGCACACAATATACCTCTATTACATTCTGAGCAGTTTTGTGTGAACAGCAAATCAGTGGAAAGCGGTTAACCATCTTCATTTTCCACGGGAAACGCCAGGAAACGCCGGCCCTCCTTTTCCGGTGGCCGGCGGGTCACTATTGCCATCTGACGTCACGACATCGAGTACTTTATAAATTATCAACATTTACATAAATATATATCGTGAAATATTTAATGTTTTGCAAATTGGTATGTATCACGTTCATCAGCATATTTGTATTATTACTTTGCAAATACTCACCAAACATTTCACCATAACATATTCACCAAACATATTCACCAGGGGGAGCGGGGCGGGCGGCCGCCCCCCCCCCCCCCTTGGCTAAGTGCCTGAAATACAAATCAACAGAATCACGCCGAAACTAAAATCTAAATTTTGCTGAAACTTATTTATCTCTTGACATTTTGTTCATCTCAAACACTGACTATGTCTACTCTTAGGTACTTTTCTGATATGCAAACCTATATGATATTCATAATAATAGTTGTGTGTGCTGAAAGTATTTATCGTATCAAATCTCCTATCTGTCTTTACTCTGTCACGCTCGTTGGACGTCGTGGCATTCTCAGAGTAACTGTAATTTCCAGAACCAGGTTCTCAGACCACGAAAGTGGCATGACAGTCTACCGACGTCAAAAATGCGATCCATGCATTAATGATATTTCCTTCTCGTGAAACACGATACCTGTTCAGAAAATCAACCGACTGGAGGTACCGGGGTTTGAACCCGGGGCTTCTCACATGCGAAGCGAGCGCTCTACCGCTGAGCTATAGGCAGGCGTATGATGAACGCCTGCCTGTTGTTATGCTTCCAACGTCCAAGTTTATACTCCGAACATTTGTATACAAATGCTCCTACGTGCTTATAATGCTTCAAATTATTATAAATGTTAAGAAAAGAAAAAGAAGCTGAAAATGATCTATTATACCGCTTCTCTACTTACTTGTATTACCGACCTTTTTTTCAAAGCGTTAGGTACATTTCTATCGATAGGGCAGACATCAACTTTCGATAATTACTTGTATTAGGTACTTCGTCCTCACTTAAATGCATGCACAAACACATGACGATTCAGTGGCGGATCTACGGTTGGGAAAAATGGGCAATTGGATCCCCCTCCAAAAGCGCCTGAAATCGGCGCAAAATTGACAAATTTCCTGATATAGAAGAAAATATAAGCAACTTTTACTAAGGAAAATTAGTTTTACATCAGCTATCAATGCATAAGCAAACGAAATCCGATGAGTTTTCAGAATTGTGTGATAGTTTTGGGAATTTTGCCCCTCCCAAACCACCCGTTCTGGATCCGCCAATGTGAGGATTGAGGAGGCCACCTGATTGGAGACCAGTAGGAGTACCTACCAACGTATATAGGTTAAAGAGTCAGCCTGAGCCAGGCCCAACAATAGTGTCTATGGTTTTGCTGACTACGAGGTATACCAATGATTATGGTGATCTGTTTCACTTCAACGCACGAAACTTGAGACGAAGTTTGGCGAAATATGCCTAGAGAGCGGTGCGTCAATGCATAACGTGTACTTGGTGCTGCTGCGGAACCTGGCTCTTCCAATGGACAAGTTGCAGGTCACCTGGTATTTATTGAACAGCAAATTGTTCTTATATATACATTGTCACTTTACCATAAACTCCTCCGAATCATCAATATTTAAATTAATGAAGTAAAATTACGTAATTTAAAATTCTGCTCTCTGATTGGTCGTGACGTCAGATGGCAATAGTTCATGCGATCAAAGTTACCGTGAGAAGACAGTCTTGGGCGGCTCGGTTAACACATTCCTTTTTAATCTGGATAAAACTAAAGGTACATATTTCTACCTGGCGACCAAATCAATAATCTTAACGAAAGTTTAGAAGACATTTTAATGGATCGCTACAGCCATACAGATCCTGAGGGAGGCTCTATAGAGGCTCTAGACCTTATCCTTACAAGCTCTGGACCCGACAGAAGCTATCTCAGAAAAACATTGAGGGTATGGTCGCATTTTGAAAGTGGTTTCTTGGGGAGCGTTTCGTTGGAAACAGTATCCGGATATGAGCTCTTTGGCTTCTTCCTGTGCGGATGGGGTACCTGAAGGACCTGAAGAAATATTGTGTTCTACAAGAATCTCAAAACCAAGAAACAACGAAAGAGAGCCATGGGAGCTGAAATGCAGGCCATCCCCGCCGACATGTACCACACTGAGAGAAAAAATGACTCTGCTCTTCAAAAAGTAATGCAGAGCTCACCCTAAAATCACCCTACTATGCTGGGCATATCCCTTCTTATCTTCCCAGAACTCTCCCGAAACAAGAAATAAGCGTTCTCCAACGACTTCTTAGTTCTCCTAGCGTCAATTGTGAAGCAAGAGTATTTTTAGAGTTCCTGTGGTAGCATCATGACAATTGGCTAGAGTTTTGTCAGAATCAAGATTCAGATCCCCTTACGATTCTTCGCCAGCGTTTACAAAACTCATGTTAGACTCTTCCTTACCTCGAAGATTCACAGAAAACTCCCGACTTGACCCACGCGTCTGAGTTTTAGCAGTGTTTTAGCGGTATCAGACGACTGCATCGCCCGCCATGTTGATATCAGCACTCTTTGGCCGAGTGCGACGGAAGCGAACGCAAGCAAGGCGCTCTAAGAGAAGTTCGTGCTACGCATGGGAACCCAAGGTATAGTTGTGTGTTTATTTTGGTTAGGCGCATTCGAGGTGTTTAATATATAGATATTGGGCATTTATGATTGCAAGAAGTGAAATTGCAGGTCTTGGCATTGCATTCTTTGTGAAACTAAGATGGCGAATGTAATGGAAAGGTTATAGGTAATCTTTACTCAAGGTAGGTGCCTAGGTACCTGTCAGGTGTGAGTACTTTGTTGGCCCCAAATTATAGATGCTTCTGCAAACCTAGGATAAAATAATGAAAAGGTTTTTGGTATTCTTTGAACAGCATGTAGGACCTCACATGCATTGGGCACCCTACCAAAGGTAAAGATTACCCACCCCAAAAAATAAGTGAAGGCTATGTCCACCACTACCAGTCACTAACATGCTGTAGACAATATGTAGGTATCTACGGCCCAGGCGGAAAAGGTGCAGGGCAAGAAACGCAGTTTTCTATAGCTTTCGTCGAACACTTGTTTATGATTCGGCTAACGCATCAAGGTCAATATTTTAGAAATAGAGCTGTTTACCCATGACATCACTAGTTGGAAGTGGCTCCAACAGCTGACTGCGCTAATGTTAAAGGGAATAGTGAACCTTTAACATTCGTTTTTAACTGATATAGCCAGACTGGACATAAAAAACGACATACTTTCGATAGAGCTTGTCTCAAGCTATCTAATGCCATTTTTCGCTTGTCGCTACGTTGCGTTGTTTTCGAGATCTTAGGGGGGGGGGGGCTGAAATCAACCAACCAACCCCCCCCCCCCCCCTCCCCGGCCGTTCGTGTTTGGCGCAGACTCCCGGCCGTGCGCGTGTTAATAATAGTTTTTTTTCCAGAGGATGATGCCGAGACTGTTCTCAGATTCCTTAGGGAGTATGACACAATCTGCACAGAAGATGCACTGCTGACGCGGCCGGTGGTCCTCACGTCGGAGACGACAGCGGCAGCGTCGTCATGGTTGAAGGCGTACAGGTGGCCGCCTGTGGGGATCTGAATAGCGCTCTTCTTCTTTGAGTACTTGCGCACTATATCTTTAACCAGACAACTAAGAAAAGCACCAAAAACACCAACTGGATACTCAGACGCTACGTGCTAGACCTCGAGGCAGAAATGGAGCCGGATGATGTGGTGAAGCAGGAGATCGAAGCTCTGTTGTAGTTTGCAGAACTCTGTTCTGCAGTGTCGGGTTGTTCGATAATAAACACATTGAACACATTTGATCGAGTTTTTGGGGGAGGGCCTTTTTACATCGCCCAGTGAGAAATATTAAGGGATTCCGGAAGAGTCATTGAAGAGTCAAGAAAGAATATAGTATGAGTTCTGGAAGAGTACTAGAAGAGTTGTATAAATCGAAAGAGTTTTCGTGGCATCATGGAAGAGTTTTCGTGGAATCATGGAAGAGTTTTGGATGGACCATTCTGAGAGTCATGGGAGGGTATTGGAAGAGTTTTGCAATAGGACATTTTAGACAACTCTTCTTTGATCCGTAGAAGTCATTTTTTCTCTCAGTGTGCAGTAAGCAGTGGTGAGTCTGAGGCGGAGAGCAGATCTGTGCCTCAGCCGAAACGGAGCCTATCCCGAACATGTGCTGTAGAAGATAGAGAGATGACGGCTCGTGTTTTGAATGCACACACAATATACCTCTATTACATTCTGAGCAGTTTTGTGTGAACAGCAAATCAGGGGAAAGCGGTTAACCATCTTTATTTTCCAAGGGAAACCCCAGGAAACGCCGGCCCTCCTTTTTCCGGTGGCCGGCGGGCCACTATTGCCATCTGACGTCACGACATCGAGTACTTTATAAATTATCAACATTTACATAACAATATCTCGTGAAATATTTAATGTTTTGCGAATTGGTGTGTATCACGTTCATCAGCATATTTGTATTATTACTTTGCAAATATTCACCAAACATTTCACCATAACATATTCACCAAACATATTCACCAGGGGCGGGCGGCCGCCCCCGCCGCCCCCCCCCCCTTGGCTAAGTGCCTGCAATACAAATAAACAGAATCACGCCGAAACAAAAATCTAAATTTTGCTGAAACTTATTTATCTCTTTACATTTTGTTCATCTCAAACACTGACTCTGTCTCTTAGGTACTTTTCTGATATGAAAACCTATATGATATTCATAATAATAGTTGTGTGTGCTAAAAGTATTTATCGTATCAAATCTCCTAACTGTCTTTACTCTGTCACGCTCGTTGGACGTCGTGACATTCTCAGAGTAACTGTAATTTCCAGAACCAGGTTCTCAGACCACGAAAGTGGCATGACAGTCTACCGACGTCGAAAATGCGACCCATGCATTAATGATATTTCCTTCTCGTTGTGAAACACGATACCTGGTGATAAAATCAACCGACTGGAGGTACCGGGGTATGAACCAGGGGCTTCTCACATGCGAAGCGAGCGCTCTACCACTGAGCTATACCCCCGTATGATGAACGCCTGCCTGTTGTTATGCTTCCAACGTCCAAGTTTATACTCTGAACATTTGTATACAAATGCTTCTACGTGCTTATAATGCTTCAAATTATTATAAATGTTAAAAAAGAAAAGAAAAAGAAGCTGAAAATGATATATTATACCGCTTCTCTAATTACTTGTATTACCGACCCTTTTTCAAAGCGCTAGGTACATTTCTATTGATAGGGCAGACATCAACTTTCGATAATTACTTGTATTAGGTACTTCGTCCTCACTGAAATCCATGCACAAACACATGACGATTCAGTGGCGGATCTACGGTTGGTCAAAATGGGCAATTGACCCCCCAAAAGCGCCTGAAATCGGCGCAAAATTGACACATTTCCTGATATAGAAAAAAATATAAGTAACTTTTACTAAGGAAAATTAGCTTTAAATCAGCTATCAATGCATAAGCAAACGAAATCCGATGAGTTTTCAGAATTGTGCGATAGTTCTCGGAATTTTGCCCCTCCCAAACCACCCGTTCTGGATCCGCCAATGTGAGGATTGAGGAGGCCACCTGATTGGAGACCAGTAGGGGTACCTACCAACGTATATAGGTTAAAGAGTCAGCCTGATCCAGGCCCAACAACAGTGTCTACGGTTTTGCTGACTTCGAGCTGTACCAATGATTGTGGTGATCTGTTTAACTTCAACACACGAAACTTGAGACGAAGTTTGGCGAAATATGCCTAGAGAGCGGTACGTCAATGCATAACATGTATTTGGTGCTGCTGCGGAACCTGGCTCTTCCAATGTACAAGTTGCAGGTCACCTGATATTTATTGAACAGCAAATGGTTGTTTATATATACATTGCAAACTTTACCATAAACTCCTCCGAATCATCAATATTAAAAATAATGAAGTATAATTACGTAATTTAAAACTCTGCTCTCTGATTGGTCGTGACGTCAGATGGCAATAGTTCATGCGATCAAAGTTACCGTGAGACAGTCTTGGGCGGCTCGGTTAACACATTTCTTTTGAAGCTGGATACAACTAAAGTTACGGATTTCTACCTGGTGACCAAATCAATAATCTTAACGGAAGTTTAGAAGACATTTTAAGGGATCGCTACTGCCACACAGATCCTGAGGGAGGCTCTAGGGGCTCCAGACCTTATCCTTACCAGCTCTGGACCCGACAGAAGCTATCTCAGACAAAAAAAACATTGAGGGCATGGTCGCATTTCGAAAATGATTTCTTGGGCAGCGTTTCGTTGGAAACAGTATCCGGATATGAGCCCTTTGGCTTCTTCCTGTGCGGGTGGGGGGGGGGGGGGGGGGACCTGAAGAAATATTGTGTTCAACAAGAATCTCAAAACCAAGAAACAACAAAAGAGAGCCATGGGAGCTGCAATGCAGGCCATCCCCACCGACATGTACCAGTAAGCAGTGTAGTGCAATCAGTCTGAGGCGGAGGGCAGATCTGAGGCTGTTCCTCACCCTGGTGAGTCTGAGGTGGAGTCTGAGGCTGTGCCTCAGCCGAAACGGAGCCCATCCCGAACATGTGCTGTAGAGGATAGACGGCTCGTGTTTGAATGCGCACATAATATACCTCTATTACATTCTGAGCAGTTTTGTGGGAACAGGAAATCAGGGGAAAGCAGTTAACCATCTTTATTTTCCACGGGAAACTCCAAGAAACGCCGGCCCTCCTTTTCCGGTGGCCGGCGGGCCACTATTGCCATCTGACGTCACGACATCGAGTACTTTATAAATTATCCACATTTACATAAAAATATATCGCGAAATATTTAATGTTTTGCAAATTGATATGTATCACGTTCATCAGCATCTTTGTATTATTACTTTGCAAATATTCACCAAACATTTCACCATAACATATTCATCAAACATATTCACCAGGGGCGGGCGGGGCGGGCGGCCGCCCCCGCCCTTGGCTAAGTGCCTGAAATACAGGAACAAATCAACAGAATCACGCCGAAACTAAAATATAAATTTTGCTGCAACTTATTTATCTCTTGACATTTTGTTCATCTCAAACACTGACTCTGTCTACTCTTAGGTACTTTTCTGATATGAAAACCTATATGATATTCATAATAATAGTTATGTTTGCTAAAAGTAATTATCGTATCAAATCTCCTACTTGTCTCTACTCCTACTTACTCTGTCACGCTCGTTGGACGTCGTGACATAATCAGAGTAACTGTAATTTCCAGAACCAGGTTCTCAGACCACGAAATTGGCATGACAGTCTACCGACGTCAAAAATGCGATCCATGCATTAATTATATTTCCTTCTCGTTGTGAAACACGATACCTGGTGATAAAACCAACCGACTGGAGGTTGGTTTTAGTGGGAGGTTGGTTTTAGTGGGAGGGGGAGTTTTTTTCTTCTTTTTTTCGGCGCGCGAGGGCCCTTTTCGGTGGGCGCAGCGCGCCGAAAAGGGCCGACGAGACCGCGCGAAGCGCGGTATCATGGGGTCTTTACCACGCGAAGCGTGGTCTTTAGAGAGTTTAGAGCATTTCAGAGGCCCTCTCTGAAAGACCAGAGGGCCCCTTGGACGTTCAAAAGAGCCTAGTGCATGTCAGAGGGGCCCCTGACCAGACCGAAATGGCCCCTGAGCTGGTCAGAGGGCCCCCTGAACACGTCGAATGGCCCCTAGCCTGCACAGAGGGGCCCCTGGGCAGGTCGAGAGACCCCTGAGTATGTCGGCAGGGCGACAAAGCGGTCAGCGCAGTCCCTTGCCAGGAGATAAGGGCCCCTGAGCAATTGGGGGGGGGGGGGGTCCCTGAACAGACCAGAGGGCCCCTGGGAAGTTACAAGGGCCCCTGTGCAGGTCAGAGGGGCCCCTGACCAGACCGAAAGGGCCCCTAGGTGGGTCAGAAGGGCCCCTGAACATGCCGAATGGGTACCTAGTCAGCACGGAGGGGCCCCAGGGCAGTTCGGAGGGCCCTCGGAGCATGTCGCAAGGCGACAAAGCAGCCAGCGCAGTCCCTTGCCAGGTCGGAAGGGCCCCTTAGAAGGCTGGATGGCCCCTGGAGAGACCAGAGGGCTCCTGGAAAGTTCAAAGGGCCCCTGTGCAGATCGGAGGGGCCCCTGACCAAACCGAAAGGACCTCTGGGCTGGTAAGAAGGGCCTCTGAACGTGCTGAATTGGCCCTAGCCAGCACGAAGGGGCCCCAAGGCAGGTCGGAGGGCCCCTTGAACATGTTGTCAGGGCGACAAAGCAGCCACCGCAATTAGACCAGAAGAGTCGCTGGGCAGATCGGAGTGGCTCCTGGGCAAGTCAGAGGGGCCCCTGGCTAGACCGAAAGGGTCCCTGGGCCGGTCGGAAGGGCCCTTGAGCATGCCAGATGAGTTCCTAGCCAGACTGGAGGGGCCCCTGGGCAGGTCGGAGGGGCCCCTGAGCATGTCGGCAGGGTGACAAAGCAGCCAGGGCAGTCCCTGGCCAGGTCGGAAGGACCTCTGGACAGGCCGAATGGCCCCTTGGCACACAGGAGGGGCTTCTTGGAAGATCAGAGGAGTCCCTGGTAAGACCGGAAGGACCAAAAGCACGTAGAGATACCAGATGAAGATTACATACAAAGAGGACTTACTCCACAATACAAAATATTAAAAGCGGAGCTTTCGGGTATATTGTAACACCCTTCGTCAGGGTGAGGGGCCCTAGACGATCTGAAGAGACCCTGGGCCTTTCAACAGTAAGAATGCAGTTGTCCAGGGAATAAAATTCAAAATTTTCGCGCCGCTCCGCGGCGCAATTGAACTACAAAGTCAATTATATGCGGGTTAGAAAAAACGGCCCGTTTCTCGGCGCATTTATGTGTTATGTTGCTACTTTCCTATATAATTGGGCAAAATAGTTCACTTTAGTACTTTTTACCGCACTTTTAAACGCGCAATATAGTATTTTTAGAGTCCGCACCATACGCAATGTGACGCATTGATGAGAAATAATATCCAGGGCATTAGGCTCAAAATTTCGCGCCGCTCAGCGGCGCAACTTGTTTAAGAGTTCCAGGTCTTTAGCTTAAAAACACTCCAAGTTGGTATAGCTGATTCCAAATTGGTGTCGCTGGTTCCAAAGTTTATATGGCAGTTTGCTAACTTTAGCTCCTAAAAGTTGGTATGGCCCATACCATTCCTGTCATACTGCATTTTCCATCCTAGTAACGTGCCTTTTCATCCGTTTTGTTTGGCCCTTTCAACGCTTGGAAAGGGGCCCTTTCAACGCTCGGGAAGGGGTCCTTTCGAGGCGCCCCCCCCCTGGACGAAATCCTGGCTACGTGCCTGTCTGAGATGATAGCACCGACAGAAAATGTGATGACTAGTAAATTCCTTCTGGTAACTAGTGAACTATAGTAAACATACTTCGTACATGTCGCAAGAAATGAAACAAAGTTATAGTTGATAACTAAGTCACATTGAGTAAAAACTTGAACTGTGTGACGCCAAAATGCCACTTGAAAATACAGGCTGTGATGCTCTATTTAAAGTGTTCAAGTTTGATCATAAATAAATGGTAATCCTTGTGGGGACGAGAAAGACGGAAATGATATTAAATATATATTACATTATATTGCAGGCTGGGTGGGCCCTTTTGGCGAAGGGCCTTTTTTCTGGAAAAGCTGCCCCCCCCCCCAACCGAAAATATGTGGCGCCGGCCCTGGCTATCAATGCATAAGCAAACGAAATCCGATGAGTTTTCAGAATTGTGTGATAGTTTTTGGAATTTTGCCCCTCCCAAACCACCCGTTCTGGATCCGCCAATGTGAGGATTGAGGAGGCCACCTGATTGGAAACCAGTAGGAGTACCTACCAACGTATATAGGTTTAAGAGTTAGCCTGATCCAGGCCCAACAACAGTGTCTACGGTTTTGCTGACTTCGAGCTGTACCAATGATTAGGTTGATCTGTTTAACTTCAACACACGAAACTTGAGACGAAGTTTGGCGAAATATGCCTAGAGAGCGGCACGTCGATGCATAACGTGTACTTGGTGCTGCTGCGGAACCTGGCTCTTCCAATGGACAAGTTGTAGGTCACCTGGTATTTATTGAACAGCAAATGGTTGTTATATATAAATTGTCACTTTAGCATAAACTCCTCCGAATCATCAATATTTAAATTAACGAAGTATAATTGCGTAATTTAAAATTCTGCTCTCTGAATGGTCGTGACGTCAGATGGCAATAGTTCATGCGATCAAAGTTACCGTGAGACAGTCTTGGGCGGCTCGGTTAACACATTTCTTTTTAATCTGGATAAAACTAAAGTTACGGATTTCTACTTGGCGACCAAATCAATAATCTTAACGAAAGTTTAGAAGACATTTTTGATGGATCGCTACAGCCACACAGATCCTGAGGGAGGCTCTAGAGGCTCTAGACCTTATCCCTACAAGCTCTGGACCCGACAGAAGCTATCTCAGAAAAACATTGAGGGCATGGCCGCATTTTGAAAGTGGTTTCTTGGGCAGCGTTTCGTTGGAAACAGTATCCGGATATGAGCTCTTTGGCTTCTTCCTGTGCCGGTTGGGTGGGTGGGGGGGGGGGGGGGGGGGGTACCTGAAGGAACTGAAGAAATATTGTGTTCAACAAGAATCTCAAAACCAAGAAACAACGACAGAGAGCCATGGAAGCTGCAGTGCAGGCCATCCCCACCGACATGTACCAGTAAGCAGTGGTGAGTCTGAGGTGGAGGGCAGATCCTCAGCCTCAGCCGAAACGGAGCCCATCCCGAACATGTGCTGTAGAGGATAGAAAGATGACGGCTCGTGTTTTGAATGCGCACAAAATATATCTCCATTACAGTTGTGTGTGAACAGCAAATAAGGGGAAAGCGCTTAACCATCTTTATTTTCCACGGGAAACGCCAGGAAACGCCGGCCCTCCTTTTCCGGTGGCCGGCGGGTCACTATTGCCATCTGACGTCACGACATCGAGTACTTTATGAATTATTAACATTTACATAAAAATATCTCGTGAAATATTTAATGTTTTTCAAATTGGTGTGTATCACGTTCATCAGCATATTTGTATTATTACTTTGGAAATATTCACCAAACATTTCACTATAACATATTCACCAAACATATTCACCAGGGGCGGGCGGGCGCCTCCGCCGCTCCCCCCTGGCCACGTGCCTGAAATACAGGAACAAATCAACAGAATCACGCCGAAACTAAAATCTAAATTTTGCTGAAACTTATTTATCTCTTGCCATTTTGTTCATCTCAAACACGGACTCTGTCTACTCTTAGGTACTTTTCTGATATGAAAACCTATATGATATTCATAATAATAGTTGTGTGTGCTAAAAGTATTTATCGTATCAAATCTCCTACCTGTCTTTACTCTGTCACGCTCGTTGGACGTCGTGGCATTCTCAGAGTAACTGTAATTTCCAGAACCAAGTTCTCGGACCACGAAAGTGGCATGACAGGCTACCGACGTCGAAAATGCGATCCATGCATTAATGATATTTCCTTCTCGTTGTGAAACACGATACCTGGTGAGAAAATCAACCGACTGGAGGTACCGGGGTTTGAACCCGGGGCTTCTCACATGCGAAGCGAGCGCTCTACCACTGAGCTATACCCCCGTATGATGAACGCCTGCCTGTTGTTATGCTTCCAACGTCCAAGTTTATACTCTGAACATTTGTATACAAATGCTTCTACGTGCTTATAATGCTTCAAATAATTATTAATGTTAAATTGTATAGATATTTACATTTTTTACATTAATTTGTTACATTCTTTTACATTGTTTCCATGTACGGGTGTTGTGGAAGAAAGCGCGACGTCATTTTAATTGCATACAAATAGCTGAGTGCGGGAGCAGTTCTCCACTCACTGCCCTCTCAAACTACAAACTTAATGCATCCAACCCGCTCAATAAGGGGATCGAAAAAGAAGCTGAACTGCCTGTTGTCATCCTTCCAAGGCCCAAGCTTATACTCTGAACATTTGCATACAAATGCTTCTACGAGCTTATAATGCTTCAAATTATTATAAATGTTAAATTGTATAGATATTTACATTTTTTACACTATTTTGTTACATTCTTTTACATTGTTTCCATTTACGGGTGTTGTGGAAGAAAGCGGGAAGTCATTTTAATTGCATTTAATTGCATAAAGATAGCTGAGTGCGGGAGCAGTTATCCACTCACTGCCCTTTCAAACTACAAACTTAATGCATCCAACCCGCCCAATAAGGGGATCGAAAAAGAAGCTGAAAATGATATATTATACCGTTTCTCTAATTACTTGTATTACCGCTCCTTTTTTCAAAACGTTAGGTACATTTCTATTGATAGGGCAGACATCAACTTTCGATAATTACTTGTATTAGGTACTTCGTCCTCACTCAAATGCATGCACAAACGCATGAGGATTCAGTGGCGGATCTACGGTTGGGAAAAATGGGCAATTGACCCCCTCCCCCCAAAAAAAAACGCCTGAAATCGGCGCAAAATTGACACATTTCCTGGTATAGAAGAAAATCTAAGCAACTTTTACTCAGGAAAATTAGCTTTAAATCAGCTACCAATGCATAAGCAAACGAAATCCGATGAGTTTTCAGAATTGTGTGATAGTTTTTGTAATTTTGCCCCTCCCAAACCACCCGTTCTGGATCCGCCAAGGCGAGGATTGAGGAGGCCACCTGATTGGAGACCAGTAGGAGTACCTACCAACGTATATAGGTTAAAGAGTCAGCCTGATCCAGGCCCAACAACAGTGTCTACGTTTTTGCTGACTTCGAGCTGTACCAATGATTAGGTTGATCTGTTTAACTTCAACGCACGAAACTTGAGACGAAGTTTGGCGAAATATGCCTTATAGAGAGCGGCACGTCGATGCATAACGTGTACTTGGTGCTGCTGCGGAACCTGGCTCTTCCAATGGACAAGTTGCAGGTCACCTGGTATTTATTGAACAGCAAATGGTTGTTATATATAAATTGTCACTTTACCATAAGCTCCTCCGAATCATCAATATTAAAAATAATGAAGTATAAATACGTAATTTAAAATTCTGCTCTCTGATTGGTCGTGACGTCAGATGGCAATAGTTCATGCGATCAAAGTTACCGTGAGACAGTCTTGGGCGGCTCGGTTAACACATATCTTTTTAATCTGGATAAAACTAAAGTTACGGATTTCTGCCTTTTTTACCGGATTTCTACCTGCCGACCAAATCAATAATCTTAACGGAAGTTTAGAAGACATTTTAAGGGATCGCTACAGCCACACATATCCTGAGGGAGGCTCTAGAGGCTCTAGACCCGACAGAAGCTATCTCAGAAGCAAAGGCAGAACTTTTTGTTTTTCGTTGGGGTTGTAATTGAGTCGACGACCGGGGGGGGGGGGGTATTATCTTTTTAGGGTCATCATCAGCTAAGGGTCATTATTTTGTTTAGTCGGACTTGAGTCGACTACAAATAATGAGCCGTTACAAGTCCGCTAAGGGCCCCTCAGACCGAAGGCACCTCAGGCTAACTCAGGCCATCCGAGGGCTAACCTAGGACAACCAAGGCCCCTCAGACCGACTGAGGTCCCCCTCAGGCCGAATGAGGGCCCCGGGCCGGCTGAGGCCCCCTAAGGCTGACTGAGGGCCCACCCAAGCCGAGTGAGTGTCCCCTCAGGCCGACCGAGAGCCCCTCAGGCCGACTGAGGGCTCCCTCAGGCAGACCAAGGGCCCTCCAAGGCAGACCGAGGGCCCCTTCAGGCTGACCGAGAGCTCACTGAGAACGACGAGGACCGACCGAGGGTCCCCTCAGGCTGTTCGAGGACACCTCGAGGGCCCTTGGTCAATTTCTTTTTCGGTCAAAAATAAATATAAATATTTCAAGAGGGACCCTCATTGCACATTTATGGGGGGCAACACCCACCATATATTTGCTCCCCAACTTCTTGAGCTGCTCCCCTGCCCCCTCTTCCGCCGCTCCTATCCCCCACGTTCCTACGCCTCTGGTTTGCGCATCCGCAAGGTTTTTCAGAGATAACGAAACACGGCGGCACGAAGCGTCGCCGTTTTCCTTTGCCCCTTATACCTCATCTCTTGTCTAACTTCTTTTATTTGTTTTGGAAATTTTGATCTTTGAGAGAACCACTCTTATGCATTTTTTGCGGATTTGAGCTTTTCTCGTCTTTGGGTACCATTTACTCCATCAAATTTCCCTTGCTTAACAAAATTAATTATTTCAACAAAAATCCTTACCCAAAAGGGGGCCCTTGTCCCTCTAACAGGCGTCCATAAAAGAACAGACCAATCTGGTTATGCCGACTTGTTCTGCGTTTCATTTTCAGTGGCGCATAGGTGTCGCCAAGGGGGAGGGGGAAACGTGTTCCCGGAACCTGGGGACTGATCACCCCTAGACATCGATACATATAGATATTTTAGGTTCGGGAAAATGGAGCAGGTTGATGAAATCGGAGGTTCGCCTCGCCACAAAATCTTCATTTTTTTGGCAAAATATGATGTGTTTATTCCTAGTAAAGGTCGTGTCTTAGGACGCAAACGTCTGCCAGAAAAATGGCCTTTCGAACTTAAAATGTCTGGTGATGCCAATGGTCTAGGTCTGGTCCTTTTATATATTACAGCTGAGATATACAAATACATATCACATATTTTCCACAAGGCAAACAAATTAGGAGAGAACCAAACAGCATCGCTTTAGTATTTTATTTATTTTATTTATTTTATTTATTTTATTTATTTTATTTATTTTATTTATTTTATTTATTTTATTTATTTTATTTATTTTATTAAGCAGATCACCAACAGGGTCGCCCCCACTGACAGGTGAAGTCACATAGTAAAACCGATAACACGATCACTCCATAAAGTACATTGAAACATTAGCAAGATATAAATAGTGTAAACAATACAAAGTGAACTGATAAATGATGCAAGATAAAAATAGCGACCGTAAAAGACGAATTACAGATATGCTATATAAGTGATGACATGTTTTCTAAAAGTGTTAAAATGATCTACAAGAAAATCCACCTCTGGGAAGCTGTTTAAAAAAGAGTTGACTAGCCTAGGTACCCTGCAGAGTAGACTGCCCTTCACGGTGTTCACGCGGAGGCAGATCTCGTGTAACAGCTTGTGAGTGCGGGTCGATCGAGCTGGTACACGAAGTGATAAGCTTGTTAGCAAAGTTTGAGAATCTAATTTCGAGTGGAAAATGTTCCTGGTGAACAATAGGTCATGCTGAATCCTACGAGCTGATAAAGAAGGTATCCGGAAGTGTTGTAACAAGTCTGAGTATGCTAAAGAAGTGGTATGACCAGAGAAAGTACTATTTAGAAGCCAAATTATAAATTTGTGTTCAACTCGATCGACCCGCACTGTGTGGGAATCAGCCGCGCCCGCCCAGATCACGCTACCATATTCTAAAATTGAGCGTACGTTGGAGAAGTGACGCACAGTAGATCGTTCATGTTAAAGTTTGCACCATGAGAACCGGTTTGAAAAGAGCGAATTAGTAGTCCGAGCGATCTATTGGCCCTTCTGACAACATTTGTGACCTGGGGAGCAAATGTAAGTTTGGTGTTTAGAATGATGCCCAAGTCGCGAATTTCTCCAACGTGCTCGAGTTTTGAAGCACTAATAAAATATATTGTCTGGAGTAATAATACAAGAGGCAAATATGACGCGGCTATGCCAAAATATGCGCATTTATCTTGTCCGTTGCATTGATGTATGTATGTTATTGCTTTTCAATATTTCTGCTGTTTTCGATAAGTTTTGGTTTGATTGATATTGATATTAGCTGCCTTGGATTAGGCTATTTTCTTTTAAAATGACTTTTACTGATGTGGCCCTCCACCTTTCAACACAATGACCAGGTATATCTTGTGAAAATAATGTTTGTCTGGCTAAACATTGAAGGTTGTGATAATCGTGATTTTAAACTAATTTTATTTAGGTCTGATTATTTCTGTTCTTTTTCCAGCTTAGGATGGTTGGTATGCTTTCAGACACAATCATATTTATAATATTGGTCAAGTTCTTCATTAAGTGTCAATTTCACCAACATATTTAAACTCAAATTGTAATACCTTTGGCGAACCATGTGAGGGTGCATTATAATGTGTGACATTTATCCAGAACTAAGCTCAATGTGAAATATGCTACACTCAATCTTGCTTTGCTCATGTTTTGGATGTAAACACCTATACCAATTGCCATTTTGTGTGTCTGAAATTGAAAAGTTACCTGTTTGTCAATAAGTAGTGTTGTTCTTTAGTGTTTATGACCCAACTGAATATGATCCTACGGCCCTGGGTACCTACATAGTCGTTCTCAGTAATTTGGAGATAATATGTTGCACCTATTGTTGGATTTTAAATGTTATTTTATGACAAACTTTACTAAAAATTTAAAGTTTGTTCTTTCCTGTGTTCATATATGTTTTCATTATTTTGTTATGATTGTTATTGAAAATCCTTTGGTGATTTTGCATACCGTTCACAGTATTTATTTACTTAGGTATGCATTCACTGACAATGTTGGGGTTGTAATATTCATAATTGGGGTTGTAATTTTTGAGGATGGAGTTGTAGCTACAACCCCAAAAGTATATAAAGTTCCGCATGTGCTCAGAAGAACATTGAGGGTACAGTCGCATTTTGAAAGTGGTTTCTTGGGCAGCGTTTCGTTGGAAACAGTATCCGGATATGAGCTCTTTTGCCTTCTTCCTATGCGGGGGGGGGGGGGGGTGAAGGAGGTACCTGAAAGAATAAGTGTTCCACAAGAATCTCAAAACCAAGAAACAACGACAGAGAGCCGTGGAAGCTGCAATGCAGGCCATCCCCGCCGACATGTGCCAGTAAGCAGTGGTGAGTCTGAGGTGGAGGGCAGATCTGTGCCTCAGCCTAAACGAAGCCCATCCCGAACATGTGCCTTAGGAAATGAGAGATGACGGTTCGTGTTTTGAATGCGCACAAAATATATCTCCATTACATTCTGAGCAGTTTGGTGTGAACAGCAAATCAGGGGAAAACGCTAAACCATTTTATTTTCCACGGGAAACGCCAGGAAACGCCTTTTCCGGTGGCCTCCTTTTCCGGTGGCCGGCGGGTCACTATTGCCATCTGACGTCACGACATCGAGTACTTTGTAAATTGTCAACATTTACATAACAAATATCTCTCGAAATAATTAATGTTTTGCAGATTGGTGTGTATCACGCTCATCAGCATATTTGTATTATTACTTTGAAAATATTCACCAAACAACCTGTAACTAGTCCATTCTTACCCTGTCTGACATCTGACAAAGGAAACGGAAGTGTTATCGACCTGTCATGGATAAAGTATCCTGCCGTGAATAATGTATGGAGGAACTATGTGTAAAAAGCTGACGAGAAAAGCGAGAGGCTGGAGGTACCGGGGTTTTAACCCGGGGCTTCTCACATGCAAAGCGAGCGCTCTACCACTGAGCTACACCCCCGTTGAAACGTTGGAATGCTTTCTTTGTACACCCAAGCCTATACTACTATACAACAGCTCGAAAGAAGTCATTGTTGCAACTACAAGCAGCAGATGACTGATCTCTCAGGTGCCCAAAGAAGGGCACCTTTACACATTCAATACACCCACGTAATTAGTAAGGATACTAAAAGGTTTCGGTGCCTGGCAATTATGTCCAGGGACGTGGGAACCGTGGGGGCAATGGGGGCGACTTGCCCCCGTAACTTTAAAGCGGGAAGGGGGGGGGGGGGGGGGGGTGACGCCCCCCCCAAACTTTTTACTCGATCACTCGACTATGTATAAGAACAAGGACATTGTCACCAGAGTTTCAACGCTGGCGCGCAGCGCCGTGGAAGTTGGCACAGCTGTTAGGGCATGAATTACACACACGATGCAATTTTTTGACCTCGGGTCTTCTCAGGTCGGGTCAGCAGGTCAAGTCAAGTGACCCCACCTCCAAAATGTTTGCGGTCGTGCCACAGCCAAAGTGATTGACCAAACGGTTTGAAACTCGCAGGATGTCATCAGGTGATAAGTACCTACAATTAGTTTATCTCGAATTTCTGTTATATCGGAGACCTAGGGTCAGGTTGATTTCGTGACCTCCTCATTATAAGTCAATGGGGAAAAATGAAAACACGTATAACTCCATAGGAAAAGGCTAAATTTGACCAATTTTCACCAGATCTCTTGTGCAAAAGGTAAAGCCCTATGTCACATTCATGTTCTTTGACCCATGTCTTCTACGAGGTCAATCCGTGATCCCCCAGGTCACGTATGGTTTTTCTTCTATAACTCTTTACCAAATCAAGGTAGTGTAATGGGATTTTCACCATTGTATTCGGCTTGTCGAGACGAATCAATTGATGTAAGGTTTGACCTGACCTCAAGGCAGGCCAATTTGTGGATATGGCCTAACTAGGTCACCAACTATATCATTCGTCGATGCGTCTCGACGACACAAACACAATGTTGAAATCTGTTTTACTATATCGTGCTTCTGTCAAAAGTTTTTCCTTAAAAAACATTTCGGCAATTTGTAGAATGTTTCAAATTCAATGGCTTCTGCTGACTTTACTATTGACCTTAGGTCAATTCTGATGAAACCGTAGCAACAGCAAATTCAATGCCCTTTCGAACGCTTTTTTCGTGCGTCGCTAGCTCTATTAGTTATCGAGATATAGACAGTTTTATCAAGGTCACTCATATAGCCCACATTTTACCTTTGGTGACCTCTGGTGACCGCAATGTTGACCTGACTTAAAAATGATCAAGTACTTTCGATAGAGGTTGTCTCGAGTTATCTAACACCGTTTTACGCTTGTCGCTACGTTGCGTTTTTTTCTTCTCAAGATTAGGAGGGGGAAATGCCCCCCCCCCCCCCCGGGCAGTTCGTGGTTGGCAACCCCGGGCAGTGCGCGTGTTAATGGACCTTAATTCGGCAACAGTTAACTAACAAACAAAATAACTAACTAACCTATATATAAGTAGATAAACTCTTTTCTCTTAAAAATGCGTGTGTTCTAAATGTATTGGTTTGGCAACATTTGCTTGAGTACGACCGTATAACGATACATTCATAAAAATGTACCCGAAACATTGACCATAACACCGTATAACACGGCATAGCATAACTGGGTTGAAGCCAAGTATGGTACCCATTCGTACCAAATGTATGAAAATGTATGATTTGGCCATGGACAGCTTGGTCATTGGTGCGAGACGGTGTTCGTCACGGGCTCACCAACCCCCAGCCCGGCCCGGCCCAGACCCATGAACACCAAGCCCAGGCCCGGACCAGGCCCGGTCAAATTAGTAATATTGAGGCCCAGGCCCGGTCCGGCCCGTTCAGATTAAGCATATGGGTGTTTCACAAAATTTGCAATCGTTATCCTAGCATATTTACTTGTATACTATAGATGTGAAACAATTAACCAACTATGCTAAAAAACAAATAACAATAATCCACAGCCACAGCAACAGTGTGTTGCTATGTAAGTGAACTGCTGGTTAAAATATTTTTTAGCTCTGACCTCAGCTTGTGCGACGCGCGTATTGCTTCAAAATTGTCAGGCCCAGGCCCATCCAGAGCCCAGTGATTTCCTTACAGTTGAGGCCCGGCCCAGGCCCAGCCCATGGCCCATAGGGCCAGCCCAGCCCATGGCGAACTCTGGTGCGAGACCGGCTCATCACCTAACCAGCTACCTCAGGTTCGGGAGTCAGTCAAGCCCGGCGGTTCTGGATTCAGGCACGGTGAAAGCTCCAGTTGCGCTTCTCCGACTTTGTGTGTCCTTAGTAGGTACTAGTGTCGCTCCTTCTTTATGTTTACCAGCTATCTATAGTTTTTTGTTTGTTTATTAGGCGACCCATTTCCTTAAAATAAATCAAATATTCACCAAACATTTCACCATAACATATTCACCAAACATATTCACCAGGGGCGGGCGGGGCGGGCGGCCGCCCCCGCCGCTCCCCCTCCCCCTTGGCTAGGTGCCTGAAATACAGGAACAAATCACAACAGAATCGCGTCGAAACTAAAATATAAATTTTGCTGAAACTTATTTATCTTTTGACATTTTGTCCAGCTCAAACAAACACTGACTATGTCTACTGTTGGGCACTTTTCTGATATGAAAACCTATATGTTATTCATAATAATAGTTATGTGTGCTAAAATACTTATCGTATCAAACCTCCTACCTGTCTTTACTCTGTCACGCTCGTTGGACGTCGTGGCATTCTCAGAGTAACTGTAATTTCCAGAACCAGGTTCTCAGACCACGAAAGTGGCATGACAGGCTACCGACGTCGAAAATGCGATCCATGCATTAATGATATTTCCTTCTCGTTGTGAAACACGATACCTGGTGAGAAAATCAACCGACTGGAGGTACCGGGGTTTGAACCCGGGGCTTCTCACATGCGAAGCGAGCGCTCTACCACTGAGCTATACCCCCGTATGATGAACGCCTGCCTGTTGTTATGCTTCCAACGTCCAAGTTTATACTCTGAACATTTGTATACAAATGCTTCTACGTGCTTATAATGCTTCAAATAATTATTAATGTTAAATTGTATAGATATTTACATTTTTTACATTAATTTGTTACATTCTTTTACATTGTTTCCATGTACGGGTGTTGTGGAAGAAAGCGCGACGTCATTTTAATTGCATACAAATAGCTGAGGGCGGGAGCAGTTCTCCACTCACTGCCCTCTCTAACTACAAACTTAATGCATCCAACGCGCCCAATAAGGGATCGAAAAAGAAGCTGAAAATGATATATTATACCGCTTCTCTACTTACTTGTATTACCGCTCCTTTTTTCGAAGCGTTAGGTACATTTCTATTGATAGGGCAGACAATATCAACTTTTGATAATTACTTGTATTAGGTACTTCGTCCTCACTCAAATGCATGCACACACGCATGAGGATTGAGGAGGCCACCTGATTGGAGACCAGTAGGAGTACCTACCAACGTATATAGGTTAAAGGGAGTGTGCCTACTCACATCGCTTAGTTGGGGTTATTGACACCGGTCTATAGAACACATTTTTCTGAATTGAACCATTACTTCATTTCTCCAGATTCACCCTAGTTGCTGAGATATTCAAAGACTCCAGGAATTTGCTTGGGAGCAAAAAGTTATCGGGTAGACTCCAGATGGCTTCCCACTACTAAAAGTACTGCAACTATCGATTATACCGCTAGCATATCGTTATCACCGGCCAATAGCAATTCGAACAAACAGCTCGTGCGCGCTGATAGCAGCTGCCGAACAACAGAACCTGGGCGGCCAGCCATCATGCTTTTCGACGGTTTGTTTACATTGAACCAGACTGGTTATTAATTTGTATGCGATGTTCAGGCTCGCACTAAGAGCTGGAGTTTTTGCAGCAATTGGCCGCCAGAGACCGCTAGTGAGCCATGGTGTTTACCCTGGCTCACTAGCGGTCCCTGGCGGCCTGAAGCTGCTAAAACTCCAGCTTGTACTTTGCGACTCTATGGGTTTGCATCCTTGAAAAATACCCAAATATATATATATAAAGCCCGCTTTTAGTGCGAGCTATCTCGTTCGTATCTTTGGTAGTTGTGTTATCGTGGTTTTAGTTTGGTAATTGGTATTGTCCTTCCAGTAACTTGACAATCCTGGCTGATGCGTTGACAAATCTTCAAACGAACGATAACGGTCATTTGTGGAAATGCCGAATCAGTGCTGCGTCCGTGGTTGTAGATCAAGGCTGTATAAACAAAAATCGTGCATATGACTACGAAGAAGCATCTCGATAGCTGCACCGCCCACCGGTACGTGTTGACATACAGTTTTGACTGATAGTAGTTTGAATAAAAATAATTATTGAACACCAAAGCCTTTTGGCTATTATAATGTATTTTAAATATTAGGTCAAGGTAAGTCGGTATTCGTCATTGGCATAGGCCGTCTTCAGGTTATTCAGTAATCTGATCCGGATTCTTAACACAATAAATATGAAAAACCAATGGTTCATAATTTAAAAATGTTCGGTAGGTATTTTAAAATATTTTCCAATTAATTAGTAACATTAACATGATAAATAGACAGAACTGCAACTAATCAGATTTGTAACCTGAAAATAGACTATGATTGAAACTCTGGTATTAGTTCAGTAATTCACCTCCCCAGTTTATGGTGTTCTTGAGGTCCTTAATAGTAGAAGAGTAGTCTGCTGACTAATATTATGACATACTGAACAGTGGGTTATCTTTCTTGTAGAGGTTGATTTTACATCGGGTCTGCAGTGCTGGAATATTTGTATCTTTGCACTTTGCTGAGTTGCAAAGATAAAAAGGTTTAACACACATTCAATGATAAAGTGAAATAATGTGTTATCTTTGCATCCCTCTGAGATACAAGATAAGGTCATGTGAGTTCCGACTAAAAATCAAGTACTGAACTGAACTAGACTGAATCAACCTCTACTTAAAAATATGGAATTCTTCATGTCTGCCTTGTGGAAGATTACAAATATTTCTGTGTGTTCCTGAAAAACCTCGCTGCTTCGTTGCTCGGTTTTTCAGTCACACGCTTGGGAAATATATGATTATCTTCCACTCGGAGCCATGAAGAATCCTCTATACTGTCTGTCTCCAAGATGGTCTGGGGTGGGGGTCCAGGGGGGCGATGTCCACTCAGTGGGTTCCACAGCACAGCGAGCGAATGCGAGCGGAGCGTTCTAAACATGGGTCCCTATGACCGTAATTGCTGTAAAGGTTTGGTCAGGTTTGATTATGTATAGTTTTTGGTGACATAGTTTTGGTATTACTGGTACTCTTTTCTGTATGTCGTAATAATACTCTCTTCCTCTGTTATGGACCTCAAGAACACCATTAACTGAGGAGGTGAATTACTGAACTAAAATCTGAAACTGAACAGAAACTCGTCCCTTATGTCATTAGTGTAATTATGTCATTGTCATGTTGTGTTATATCATTAGTGTAACGCTTCAGTTTTATAATTATTTTTGCCTCAACGCTCATTTTCAAAAGAGAGCTATTAGATATTATAATTGTTTTGTAATGGTTATTTTTGATAGATCACTAAATAAATATATTGAATTATTTTTTACTTTTGAAGACAAAAAGGGGCTTTATGCTCAGTCCAGACTGGTTACTGATTTAACTTTTTTGGCACGATTCAATCACAATTCATTTTGGAACCTGAATGATTAAATCACTGTTCAATTCATGGAACAATTTTTTTGTGAATTGATTAAATCAATGCACCAAAAAATGTGCATTTATATATGTTCTGTATTTCAGGGTGCCAGGGCAGACAGCCAGCTGTTGGCTGCCTCGATGGCAGCATGCAGATTGAAGGAGGCAATGTGTGTGTGCTTCAGGCACTTTGCGGCTCATGATTATGAGTCAGGCTCACATGTTAAGTTGAAGAAGTCTGCCATCCCATCACTGGTACGTGTCGATCCTTACCGCTCGTGTATTAAAGTAGGTGCTTAACTTTTATAAACTTTGCCTTGTGAAGGAATACACACATTTTGGAGCACCGAATTCTTTGAAAATCATTGTAACGGCATACCATTTGGGCCAAATTTAGTTTACACTTTATTGATTAGCATCAGAGGCGGATCCAGGGGGCAATGGGACACATGCCCCACAAAACGTCTGAGGAGGGCCCCCTCTGTGGACGGTTGAGCCTGGGTCCATCCGGGCCTGAGGACCTGAGGGCCCTTGCCAAGCCCGGGGCACAGCCATGACTGATAAGGCCCTTTCCAGACCTTTGATGGCCCAACACTGGTCTGAAAGGGCCCTCGCTGGGTCTGAGAGGGCATTTACCAAGCTTAGAGGCCTTACGACAGTCTCAAAATATTCAGCTTCAGCTTTGTGCTTTGTGCTCCCTTAGCCCTTACCAGGATAAGGGAGCACAAAGCTGGTTTGAGAGGGCCCTTCCCAGGTCTGCACGTGATGTTGGTCCTCTCAGGCCAGCATAGGGCGCTCTCAAGTCTTGCAAGGGCCCTACAAGACTGGCATAGGCCCTCTCAGGCTTGACAAGGGCCTTCTCATACCTGAAAATACACTTGGACCGACTTCAGGCCCTTTCAGACTGGCAAAAATGCTTGGGGGCCCCTTGCAGCTCGAGGGCCCTTCGACGTCTGATGTGCCCCCGCCCCCCCCCCCCCCCCCCCCCCCACCCCCATTTTCTTTCCTTGATCCGCCACTAACTAGCATGAGAGTTTTTCCAGTGTTGTATGCAAGTGTGTTGGTGAGAAGTACAAGAAGAAGTGAAATCAAATATGTCTGTGTAATTTTCCTTCAGTATTACTGCTTACAAATGCATATTTATCAAGCATTTCGAAGTACACTACTGGTACATACTGGGTTCCAGTGGTCTTTTGTCCAAGCATAGCACGACTTAATATTTCCTGATACTGATTATGTCTGTTCATGTGATTTGAATTACACTATAACATAATGAATGATCGAGTAAATTGTAAAATACATCATTCAGTATCTAATGGCATTATATCATTCCCATTTCCACATTTCATGACCTGAGTGACATTGCCTTTCCAGCACCTTCCTGGCATGGCTCCGGAGCCTGCAGACGGTCCATCAGCTCTGGTAACCAGTGGCAGCAGTGAAGCTCGGCTGAAAAGGATCGGCATACACGTGCTGGGTGTCATGGGACAGCTACAGTTGTTGGGCGCGCGCGACCGGCCGGCGGGGCTGAATAGGAGCAACCTGATCTCTGTCTGTGTGTGTGGCCTGCAGGAAGACGCTGTTACTGTCTGACCTCTGACCTGACCTCCGTGTATGGCCTGCAGGGAGACGCGGTTGCTATCTGACCTCTAACTTGACGGCTGACCTCTGTCTGTGTGTGGCTTGCAGGGAGACACGGTTGCCGTCTGACCGCCGATCTGATCTCTATCTGTGAGTGTCTTGCAGGGAGACACAGCTGCCGTCTGACCTGATCTGACCTCTGCCTGTGTGACCCAAGGGGAGAAATGGTTGCTGTTTGACCTGACATGCCTGAACTCTGTGCAGGGGCGTCGCCCTCGGGGGGGGGGGGGGGGGGGGGGGCAAATTAGCAGGATTTTAACAGCCCCATGAAAGTGTGGTAGAGAGGGAGAACACCTGCCTCCCCCCCCCCTCCCTCCCCCCGTCTCAAAATATTGTGGCAGCGCCCTTGCATCTGTATCTTGTGTGTGCCCTGCTTGGATACACAGCTGCTGCCTGATCTCTGGCATGATATTTGACCTGACCTCCGGGTTGACCTCTGACCTGACTTCTGACACGACCTCTGACATAACATCTGACCCGACCTCTGACATGACATCTGACCCGACCTCTGTCATGACATCTGACCCGACCTCTGACATGACATCTGACCCGACCTCTGCCATGACATCTGACCCGACCTCTGACATGCCATCTGACCCGACCTCTGCATGCCATCTAACCTAACCTCACTCTGTGCGTGACCTGCATGGGGACGCTGTTTGGCATCTGACCTGACCTCTGTCTGTGTGTGACCTGGCAAGAGACGCGACTGCTGTCTGACCGCCGCGCTGGTGTGACCTCTTGCATGACATCTGACCTGACCTCACTCTGTGTGTGACATACAAGGGGACGCTTTTTGCCATCTGACCTCTGTCTGTGTGTAACCTGGTAGGAGACGCGACTGCTGTCTGACCGCCGCGCTGGTGTGACCTCTGGCATGACATCTGACCTGACCTCACTCTGTGTGTGACATACAAGGGGACGCTTTTTGCCATCTGACCTCTGACCTGACCTCTGTCTGTGAGTGGCTTGCAGGGAGACACAGCTGCCGTCTGACCTGATCTGACCTCTGCCTGTGTGACCCAAGGGGAGAAATGACTGCTGTTTGACCTGACATGCCTGAACTCTGTGCAGGGGCGTCGCCCACCGGGGGGGGGGGGGGCAAATTAGTAGGATTTTAACAGCCCAATGAATGTGAGGTAGAGAGGGAGAACACCTGCCTGCCCCCCTCGTCCCAAAATAGTGTGACAGGGCCCTTGGATCTGTATCTTGTGTGTGCCCTGCTTGGAGACACAGCTGCTGCATGATCTCTGGCCTGATATTTGACCTGACCTCCGGGTTGACCTCTGACCTGATTTCTGACCCTACCTCTGACATAACATCTGACGCGACCTCTGGCATGACATCTCACTCGACCTCTGCCATGAAATCTGACCCGACCTCTGACATGACATCTGACCCGACCTCTGACATGACATCTGACCCGACCTCTGCCATGACATCTGACCCGACCTCTGACATGAAATCTGACCCGACCTCTGACATGACATCTGATCCGACCTCGGCCATGACATCTGACCCGACCTCTGACATGACATCTGACCCGACCTCTGACATGACATCTGACCCGATCTCTGCATGCCATCTAACCTAACCACACTCTGTGCGTGACCTGCAGGGGGACGCTGTTTGACATCTGACCTGACCTCTGCCTGTGTGTGACCTGGTAGGAGACGCAACTGCTGTCTGACCGCCGCGCTGGTGTGACCTCTGGCATGACATCTGACCTGACCTCACTCTGTGTGTGACATACAAGGGGACGCTTTTTGCCATCTGACCTCTGACCTGACCTCTGTCTGTGTGTGACCTGGAAGGAGACACGGCTGCTGTCTGACATCTGGTCCGACCTCTGACATGACATCTGACCTGACCTCACTGTGCGTGTCGTGACATCCAGGGGGCCGCTGTTTGCCATCTGACCTCTGACCTGACATCTATCTGTGAGTGGCTTGCAGGGAGACACAGCTGCCGTCTGACCTGATCTGACCTCTGCATGTGTGACCCAAGGGGAGAAATGGATGCTGTTTGACCTGACATGCTTGAACTCTGTGCAGGGGCGTCACCCACCGGGGGGGGGGGGGGATTAGTAGGATTTTAACAGCCCAATGAAAGTGAGGTAGAGAGGGAGAACACCTGCCTGCCCCCCCCCCCCGTCTCAAAATATTGTGGCAGCGCCCTTACATCTGTATCTTGCGTGTGCCCTGCTTGGAGACACAGCTGCTGCATGATCTCTGGCCTGATATTTGTCCTGACCTTCGAGTTGACCTCTGACATGACATCTGACCCGACCTCTGCCATGACATCTGACCCGACCTCTGACATGACATCTGACCCGACCTCTGACATGCCATCTGACCCGACCTCTGACATGCCATCTAACCTAACCTCACTCTGTGCGTGACCTGCAGGGGGACGCTTTTTGCCATCTGACCTCTGACCTGACCTCTGTCGGTGTGTGACCTGGTAGGAGACGCGACTGCTGTCTGACCGCCGCGCTGGTGTGACCTCTGGCATGACATCTGACCTGACCTCACTCTGTGTGTGACATACAAGGGGACCTTTTTGCCATCTGACCTCTGACCTGACCTCTATCTGTGAGTGGCTTGTAGGGAGACACAGCTGCCGTGTGACCTGATCTGACCTCTGCCTGTGTGACCCAAGGGGAGAAATGGTTGCTGTTTGACCTGACATGCCTGAACTCTGTGCAGGAGCGTCGCCCTCGAGGGGGGGGGGGGGGGGCAAATTAGCAGGGTTTTAACAGACCCATGAAAGTGAGGTAGAGAGGGAAAACACCTGCCTGCCCCCCCCCCCCCTCCTCCCCCGTCTCAAAATATTGTGGCAACGCCCTTGCATCTGTATCTTGTGTGTGCCCTGCTTGGAGACCAGCTGCTGCATGATCTCTGGCGTGATATTTGACCTGACCTCCGGGTTGACCTCTGACCTGACTTCTGACCCGACCTCTGACATAACATCTGACCCGACCTCTGACATGACATCTGACCTGACCTCACTATGTGCGTGACCTGCAGGGGGACGCTGTTTGACATCTGGCCTGACCTCTGTCTGTGCGTGACCTGGTAGGAGACGCGACTGCTGTCTGACTGCTGGTCCGACCTCTGGCATGGCATCTGACCCGACCTCTGACATGACATCTGATCCGACCTCTGACATGACATCTGACCTGCCCTCACTCTGTGCGTGACTTGCAGGGGACGCTGTTTGACATCTGACATGACCTCTGTCTGTTACCTGGTAGGAGACGCGACTGCTGTCTGACCGCTGGTCTGACCGCTGGTCTGACCTAAGGAATGACATCTGACCTGTCCTGTGTCTGTATGTCTCTATATGACCTGCAGGCATACACAGTTACTCTCTGACTTCTGACCTGACCTCGGTATGTGGCTGTAGTTAGGCACAACTTCTGACCTCTGACTTATATCGCACAGTTGATATTAACATGGAGTACTTGTTCGTTTGTTGTACATTTCTAAGGTGCGGAGGAAAGGTGAAATGGTGACATCATTTGCTGTGGAGAATGGAATTGGTCATGTTTGGTATTGTTATTGTTACGTTGCTATTGCTTTTACTAAAATGTAAAATGTATGAATGGCTCATCCGTTGACTTTGTTGTTTCATAATACAGCCAGAACAAGTAAGCATGGTTTTTCTCGGTGTTTGAACCAGGACTTAGTGATTGTGCCTCTGATCTAGTTCTAAGACCGCTGTAGCTGAGTTGTGACGCTGATATGTGATGTCCTACTAGACAGTCAGTCAATCGAACGGGACGTTGACGCTACATGTGGTAGTACTAAAAATTATAAAAGAGAAGAAACGATTCATGAAACCATTTATTCAGAAAACCACTCATGTTTGATTGTAAGCATTATTTAATGAAGCTTGTAACTTAAATCAACGGTAAAGGCGTAAAGGCTGCGTAAAACCATGTGTTCATCGTAACAATCATTTTGAACGATAAACAAAGACTCGCCCGGCTGTCGTGACATTCCTGGCTGGGCGAGTCAACGCCGCTACCACCGATGTTCCATTACAGCTTCTCAGTACGCCCTCCCGCCAACGAGTTCGGAACAACCGCGCGGACAACACAAGGAAGCCTGAAGGCAGTGAATACTGAACACAATATAAGATTAACACTGTTCTGGGACAAAAAATAGCAACCCACCACAATGGAGAATGAAGACAGAAATCTCCCACAAAAACACAGTAACATTGTTCTTTGCTACTGGTGTCTTAAACGATGAAAGTACACTTGTGTGGAAATATTGCTTTCCCATTTTCACAAAAAGGGGAAAAAATATCACCAGAAATGGGGAAAATCGCCCCCTCCCATTCCAATGCCAATGATATTAAATTATAAATTGAAGATGTCCATTTTTTTTTAATATTCACTTCGTGTAAGTGCCCACGTATTGCAATACAAAGATATATAGCCACAT
This sequence comes from Chirona hameri, assembly GCA_036785665.1. Taxonomy (NCBI): domain Eukaryota; kingdom Metazoa; phylum Arthropoda; class Thecostraca; order Balanomorpha; family Balanidae; genus Chirona; species Chirona hameri. The sequence goes on from JAXIVJ010001699.1 coordinate 65,117, forward strand.
GCTGTTGAAATGCATCTAAATCAGCGTTACCAGCTTTACAGCTTTCCATAAACTTGCACTCCTCTTCTTAGTTAGTCATCCAAGAGTCATCTTTCCTCACTGCTTATATTTTTTTCTCTATACAATCACAGCTCTGTGATACCAGTAACACTGCAGTCAAGGCCATTGCAGCCATCACCCGAAACTTGTGCAATATGTACCTACATGTATTGAATAGGTGGTGGAGTAGTGTGATTGTATGCCATGTTGTACTGACAATATGTATTGTCAATATAAGCAGACTGGTTATTGATTCAACTTTTTTAATGATTCAATCACAATTCATTTCTTCTTTGGGACCTGAATTATTAAATCACCATTTGATTCATGGATTTTTTTTAGAATCGTTTTTTCAGATTCAAAGAATAAAACAAATATGTTAATTGATTCACATTTGCTTCAACATTTAAATATATATGACATTTAAGTTATATCAACATTTAAATATATACACGACTGAAGGAGAGAATCTTGCTAAGGAGCTCAGTATCGTTTGGATCAGTGAGGCCATGTGGCCTTTCTAAATTCTGCACGTTTATAAGTATAAGTAAGTATAAGTATTAAATATATATGTTGAATTTGTCAAATCAATACAAATGGAAACATACCTACATGTGTGTGGTCATTAAACCATTGTTACAGCACAAATATCAGATTGGCCATTATTGCCTTATATTGACAATTTATATTGCAAATAACTTACATTTACATTGCCAATTTAGGTATGTGTAAATCCATTAACATAAATCACACATGTTTCTCACTTAATTTATTTGCCTTTTAAAGTTAAAAACACTCATCACTTTTTAGCTGGTACCATGGACGCAGGCTAACACCATTGGTAGCTGTTGGTAGGGTGAACTGCTGTAACCTCGGACACATCATAACCTTGGACTTTTTATGCCATCAGAATATTAACAATACAGACACACTGTGCGCCAGTAGCCCATATACTCTGATAGCATGACAAGCCTGAGATAAGACATGTCTGAAGATTGGGCTTTTACCATACCTACAGTGTTATAGGTACCAACTTGCAGTAAATATCTGGTAGCTAATTCCCATTCTCATAAAAGTATAATTAAATTTTGTTCACACAATTGATATTTTTAACAAAGGTAGGTGTAGCATGTATGTCTTACTTATTATAAATTGAAATAAGTATTAACTGCGCATAGGTGGTAGGTACCTACCTAGTACCTACCACAACAATAAGAAACATGGAATTAAATTGAATTACAGGCTCCTAGAATTGCTTTGGAGCTGGTGTGCGGAGTGGAAAACTCTGACTAAAATAAGTATAAAGGGTGGAAAATTAAACCCAAAAGCATATGTACCAGGCTTTATCACCCAATTACCTGCTCACCAAAATTAGTTATTACCTATGCCAATTTTTACCTGTCTTTTGGTCCACAGGCTGTCCCTATCATTACATCCATAAATCAATATCAGGTTTCCAATTATCCAATACATTTTAAAATAAGGAGTGGGAAATTCACAGTAAAACTCAGGAAAAAGAGTGGAAAATAGTATCCATAGGGTGTCATTTTCCACCCAAATTTCCCAATGCTAGGACAGGTCAATATCTCACTTAAGTATTTACCAAATCATTACTTTGGATACAACAGGAGCTATACGATCCCAGATAAACTGCAACCACCAGCACCAACCCCAAACCCAAGGTGATATATCCCCCAACCCAGGGCGATATATATAACCCAAACCCACGCAAGCGCACGTATTGAATAGGCGGAACGTATTTTATCTACCGTGGCCTGGGCGAAACGATCGGACTGTATTTTGTCTTAGGTGCGTCGTTCGCGTAACAATTTGTTACCTCTGATTACCTTCACCGTAGTGGGGATCGTTTTTTCGATATCGAAACGAAAAATAAGTAAAAACAATATAAGTGAAAATTCAACTAAAGGGGCTCCAGATGTAAATTTAGTTGTATCCAACCATCACAACAATAGCTACTTATCGTAGGAAAAATAATTTTGACAGTTCAAAACAGTAAGCACACTCCCTTTAACCCTATTTGTAACAGGCTCCTGGCTACCCCTATTTGTAACAGGGGGGGGATTCCGCCCCCCAAAGATCTCGAGATCTACTCGTCCGATTTTCAAAAATGAAACGTTGTTTGGTTCCCCTCAACACGATCTACATTGATAAATAATACAAAATCTACATTTTTGATAGGGGGCAACAGGGGGGCAAAAACTACAAATTTTAGTGGTATTTTTGATCCAACATAGCTTTCATGTTTATCGACCGATTGTAACACAACTAATACGAATCGATAGAGATTGAATTGGAAATTGATATATGTTGGTGGCGTTTGCAAATTCAAAAATCATAGGCGTGTGCAGGTCACTCAATATATGGGTGAAGTAAATGCGTAATAAAACCATTTTTTGATGTTTGTTTTCTTGATAAATGAAATGGTATGTGATTATGACATTAGAAAAAAACAGTAAAAAAACATATTTGTGCCATAGGCGGTACCAGGTTAGTGAAAAAGGGAGGTCAAATTGGGAAAAAAATATTAACCGCAGACAAGTTGCTACCCAGCACTATAAATATGTTACTGATCGTAGATAGTTCCTTTTTGCATGTTGTACTTCATTATAGGCGCATCCAGGATCCAAACTGGGGCGGCGGAAGACCTTTGGAACGTATATTATCAGCTATTATGATACTAACTAGTCAACAGTGACTATTTCACTTACAACTTCAATTAACATTGCTTACCCCCCTTTTACCCTACCTGGATTCGCCTATTATCTTATAATCGTTCGTAGAGTAGCCTGTGGTGCGTGTTTCATCCGAAAACTGCAGTATGTTATGTCATTGTACGCCCATGCCTCTTAGTTTCCTTGCAATACTATGACCCCCTTTCTTCCATTCCTGAGCGCGCCTCTGCAAAAATGACTTTATTCCCTTTTCTGGCCTCATATGTGCATATATCATTATAAGCTAGCCGTCTATTGCGCCGTTATCGCTGGCATATCGTCATCACCATGCCAGTCACCCCCCTTTTCATGTGCCTGAACACGCCCCTGAAACTCTATATGTAATAAATTATGCAAATAATGGAAGCAGAAGCTATCTTTTACATCTTGATAACTATAAATGCCCCTTACATTGCTCTATTTGCTTCCTGCCAAGCATTGAATACTTCCTGGAACTCCCCCCCCCCTTTTCAAGCCCCTGAAACCGCCTCTGCCATGCAATTTTTATGATATTTCATTAACATCAACTAATTTTCACTTGTTGCAATTACCGTATACCGATGCAACTCCTTCATACTTGAGGCAGTTAGGAAGAAACCGTGAAGATCGTATTTCCGTATTATCGCCAAATATCGCCTCCGAACCCACCCAAAACTGTGCCCTGGAACCGCTTCTGTTCAGGTTAAGAACTCAAAATTTTGACTCCATATGCGGTATTCAATTCTATGAAAAGTCCCACAATTTCATGGGCCCGCTCCCAGCCGTTCTGGAGATATCTGCGAAAAACATGAGGGGGGTGCGGAATCCGCCCCCCCCCCCTGTTACAAATAGGGTTAAAGAGTCAGCCTGATCCTGGCCCAAGAACAGTGTCTACGGTTTTGCTGACTTCGAGCTGCACCAATGATTATGGTGATCTGTTTAAATTCAACGCACGAAACTTGAGACGAAGTTTGGCGAAATATGCCTTATAGAGAGCAGCACGTCGATGCATTACGTGTACTTGTTGCTGCTGCGGAACCCGGCTCTTCCAATGGACAAGTTGCAGGTCACCTGGTATTTATTGAACAGCAAATGTTTTTTTTTTAAATATAAATTGTCACTACTATAAACTCCTCCGAATCATCAATATTTAAAATAAGGAAGTATAATTACGTAATTTAAAATTATGCTCTCTGATTTGTCGTGACGTCAGATGGCAATAGCTCATGCGATCGAAGTAACCATGAGACAGTCTTGGGCGGCTCGTTTAACACATTTCTTTTGCAGCTGGATAAAACTAAAGTTACGGATTTACCTGGCGACCAAATACATAACTTAACGGAAGTTTAGAAGACATTTTAAGGGATCGCTACGGCCACACAGATCCCGAGGGAAGCTCTAGAGGCTCCAGACCTTATCCCTACAAGCTCTGGACCCGACAGCAACTATCTCAGAAGAACATTGAGGGCACGGTCGCATTTTGAAAGTGGTTTCTTGGGCAGCGTTTCGTTGGGGGCAGTCTCCGGATCTGAGCTCTCCTGCCTACTTCCTGTGGGGGATACCTGAAAGAACAGGTGGTCAAGAAGAATCTCAAAACCAAGAAACAACGAGAGAGCCATGGGAGCTGCAGTGCAGGCCATCCCCGCCGACATGTGCCAGTAAGCAGTGGTGAGTCTGAGGCGGAGGGCAGATCTGTGCCTTAGCCGAAACGGAGCCCATCCCGAACATGTGCTGTAGAGGATAGAGAGATGACGGCTCCTGTTTTGAATGCGCACACAATATATCTATATTACATTCTGAGCAGTTTTGTGTGAACAGCAAATCAGGGGAAAGCGCTAAACCATCTTTATTTTCCACGGGAAACCCCAAGAAACGCCGGCCCTCCTTTTCCGGTGGCCGGCGGGTCACTATTGCCATCTGACGTCACGACATCGAGTACTTGATAAATTATCAACATTTACACAACAATTTCTGGCGAAATATTTAATGTTTTGCAAATTGGTGTGTATCACGTTCTTCAGCATATTTGTATTACTACTTTGAAAATATTCACCAAACAACCTGCAACTAGTCCATTCTTACCCTGTCTGACATGTGACAATAGGAAACGGAAGTGTTATCGACCTGTCATGGATAAAAGTATCCTGCCTTGAATAATGTATGGAGGAACTATGTGTAAAAAGCTGACGAGAAAAAATCGAGCGACTGGAGGTACCTGGGTTTGAACCCGGGGCTTCTCACATGCAAAGCGAGCGCTCTACCACTGAACTACACCCCCGCAGAAATGCCGGAATGATTTATTTGTACATCTAAGCCTATATCCTATACAACAGCTCGAAAGTAGTCATTGTTGCAACTGCAAGCAGCAGATGACTGATCCCTCAAGTACCCAAATGAGGACACCTTTGCACATTCAATACACCCACGTAATTAGTAAGGGGATACTTATGGGTTCGGTGTTTGCAATTATGTCCGTCACCAGCTCACGAACGGTGTTTGTTTATTTGTGTTGTTTACTAATTTTATTTTCCAGATTACTGGCTCACACAAAACATTATGTACAAAAGTCGTTTCATGCAAAGTACCTTCGCCTTATGTACAACATACCACTCGCAGATGACAAAAGCTATCACCTCTGAACTTTGGACTCAGGGCCTATTTTAAGGGAAAACCACTGGGGGGGGGGGGGGCAGATAAGATCCAAACATAGCACACAAAGGCAAGAAGACGTAATCATGACTCTGATGGAAAATGCCAGTTAACCGCTTTTTTGCCCAACAACTCACGCCATACCATTACCATAGGTGTAAATATTTCATTTTGTATTGCTACAAAGTACTTCTTTCTGTACTTGCACCTTGTCCATAACTAAGTCCAATTCCAATTGTCCAAGGTCATGTTGTTTAGGTATCAACCGCAATACTGTTTTAAATGTCATTCCTTCATTGAATATGAACTACGGCTTCAATAATCAACGGTGGATCAAGTGAAATAATCGAGCCAGAGCCCCAACACGACTGGAAGGGGCCGAAAATTAACCTTTCGTAATTAAAGAACAATTATTTTCACAAACCCACGTTTATACTTTAAACAATGACACGAAATAAATGTTACGCATTGCTCAACTTATCCCATGGTTGTGGTAATTTGATCCAACTCGTGGGGCAGGTTAAGCACGTTGGGCATGCAGAGCCCATGCCCAACGTGCTTAACCTGCCCCACGAGTTGGATCAAATTACCACAACCATGGGATAAGTTGAGCAATACGTAACATTTATTTCGTGTCATTGTTTAAAGTATAAACGTGGGTTTGTGAAAATAATTGTTCTTTAAATACGAAAGGTTAATTTTCGGCCCCTTCCAGTCGTTTTGGGGCTCTGGCTCGATTGTTTCATGAAGGGACCGAAGAAACTCAAGGTTGATTACTCCAATTCCTTAGGTATACATCCATACAATGGCATCGCCAGGATTTTTAGGTGGGGGGGGGGGGGGGGGGGGAATCTGTGTGTCAGACGTTACCACGCGCAACAACAGGGGACGGATATCTTCCACCTTAGGTTTTTCGGAAATAGCGGAAAACGACGGCATTTCGCCGCCGCCATTTTTGGGACTACTGTTTGCCTATCAATTGCCTAAATCCTGTTACATTTTTTACATCGGGTCTTCTCAGGTCAGATCACTAGGTCAACTGTCTAGTAATCCCACCTCAAAAAAATGTAAGGTCGTGTCGCAGCCAGATTGTTTGACCGATCAGTTAGAAACTCACAGGATTAAATCAAGTCATAAATTCCTACAATTCTGCTATTTTGGATTAATTTTATATCGGTGATATAAGGTGAATTCGATTTTGTGACCACCCAATTATAAGTCATTGGGAAACATGAAAGTGCATATAAATCCACAGGAAATCGCTAAATGTGACCAATTTTCACCAGACTCACGAACCTTTTGAAAAATGCAAAGTCCATGTGACATGTGTGTCCTGCGACCTTCACAATATAAAATATCTTCACCCAGAGGTCATGTGTCATTTTCCTTCCATAACTTTTTTGCCGAATAGTAGAGCAATGTGATTTTACCATTGTGTTTAGCTTGTAGAGGCACCTCAATCGATGTGAAATGCGACCTTGACTTGACCTTGACCTGTCCTCGGGTCAGGTCAGGCGTAGGCCATCTTTCCCCACATGCTTGTCTTACTTTCATCTTCCCTGAATAAGAAAATTGACTGAAAAAAATTGGGAACCGCCCAAATATTGATGGGGATCACTGTATGCATAGCAATGGTTGCTCGCCTGGTATTGAATGGTTTTTAATACAATTGACAACGTGTCTTCTTACAGATATAATCCCATGGGGTGAGTTTGGCCATTAGGCCGAAAGCGATCGAGGTAGCATGGGCTATGGCCCAATTCGCTCCGGATTCCTCCGTTCCAACCAATCCCGAGGGTTGGTCTCTATTTTAAAATCAAGTCAAAACATTCATAGTTAAACCTCGCGGAGAAAGAAAAGCACTTAACAAGCGCCGTGTAGGTGCTTGGCGCCACCTTCGCCGTGACGGGGGCGTCTAACCCCCCTTCTAACTCGTGTTTTATGGGGAGTAGACGGAAATAGAAAATGCCGTTCGATAACACGTAACAAATCATGTCGAAACTTTTGGTCATTTTTCCCTTCTAACAGGTCCCTTCTAAATCGTCTTTTATGGGGAGTAGACGGAATTCAAAAATGCCGTTCGATAGCACGTAACAAATCATGTCGAAAATTTTGGTCATTTTTGGGCTCAGGTCAAAATTGAGGTCACCAGAGGTCATCAAAGGTCAAATTTGCCAAGTATAGGACGTTGCTCCAGAAACCCCAAAATATCTCGGGACCTATGATAGCTAGGAACAAACAGAAAAAAACAGTGGACAGCTCTTGAAAAATGCATTCCCCATTGGTGTCCTCAAATTTTTGCTCAGGTTAATAGTTAAGGCTCCAGAGGTCTCCAAAGGTCACGATGACATTTTTTTACAAAACAAAAAGTTTTTCGTGAATAACTTCGTATCAGTTGAACATATATAAATAATTTTGACACCATCGTGTTTGTCTCATCAAGACGCTTTGTATCAATTATGGTGACCGGGTTAGGTCAACTTCAAAATTTGACCTAAAGTCAAAGGTTATTTGGTGACCCATGTATGTCATGTTGCATATGGGGTGATGCGACTCGGCGATACAAACACAGCGATGGCATTCGCACGTCCTTATCTTTATTATATCACAAGTTATTGGCAACCAAATGCTGGTGACACCAGATGACCTCAGCTGACCTTGCAAATGTCACTGAGAACTAATTGCACCTGTGTCATCAAGAATGAGCTAAAATAACATGATTATGAAATAATTGACCTGATCTAATGCATATTATCTGAATAGGGATAATTTGTATGTTTTCCCATTGACTCTAATGGAAGGTCACGAAATTGACCTGACCTTAGGTCACCGATATACAAATCCGAGATATGCAAATTATAGGTACTTATTGCCTTATGCAATCCTGCAAGTTTCAAATCTCGGACAAACACTGTGGCTTCAGGACGACCACAAACATTTTTAGAGGTAAGGTCATTTGACGTGACCTGGTGACCTGAGCTGAGATGACCCGAGGTCAAACCTGAGCTGTGTGTGGGTAATTCATGTGGGTAATTCATGTCCAACAGCTGTGCCAAATTTTGCAACGCTCGCGCCGCTGTTTTTTCCGCTATCCTCGAAAAACCTTAGGGGCGTCTAAACGACCCCCCCCCGGTACGGCACTTTTGTGTAAGTTACAGAAAAGCAGGGGCGTATTTATCAATCCGTGAAGGGGGGGGGGGGGGGGGGGGGAGGGGGCAAGGCAAGCCCTCAAGAGGGCGCCAAACCCCCACATGAGGGCGCCTCTTTTTGTGGCAAAAAAATACCCCTATTTTTGTCCTCAGTGGACTTGGACCAGTCACCTTATTTTGGTATTAGAACTTAAGGAATTCACTTTTCAAATTCACAACAAAAAAACTATTTTTTTGAATTTTTCCGAAAAAAAGTTTTTTTTTTGGGGGGGTCAAAAATCAAAAATTTCGCAAAACCGAGATAGCCATTTGAAATAAAATGTGATTTTCTGTCTTTCAGCGTTTTTTATTTGCAATTTGCTTTAACCCTCACCCTACGGAGGGAGTCTTAAAACGACCCCCCTGAGGTTTTTCTTCCATAACTTTTTAGACATGCCTCGCATCTCGCAGACATTTTTAGTAGCTAAGTACAACAATTATACGTATCCTGTAAAAAGTTTCATTGAAATTAGTTGAGAAATTTGGGAAATAATCATGTTTTGATGACGTCATCCTGGTGGAAAAACGATAAATGTTTGACAAATCGTAGAAAACAGCGTTTTGAAGCAAATTGCAAACGCAATTGAGCAAAGATATACAATATCATTTTCTTAAAAATGGCATTTTCGGATTTTCGGAATTTTGGGTTTTTGACCCCCAAAATGAACAAAAACTTTTTTTTTGAAAACTCACCACAAAATAAAAAATTTCAAAGATGTTAAAAACAACGGAATATATGTGAGAGAACTGAGTATGGAGAATACTCAAACCAAATGTCAAACAAATATCTCTATTTTTGACTGAGTGATGGCTCCCTAAGTGTAAGAAATTCATGACGTCATTTTTTTAATAAACAAAATTGACTTCTTTTTTTTACCCGATACGAATAAATCATTACCTTTTCTGTATTTCTGAGACAAAACTGGTCTAGGAACATGCCTTTTTATTTACATTTATAAATTTCTCATTTTGAGGTTTTCTGACTGAACCAAATCGCTGCTCTGGACGTGGTCGATCGAGGCCATTCACTTGACCTGGAAGGTCACTCGTTGACCCGAAACCTAAAAATTGCATACAGTTACATTCCAAACATGACAGGCAACATGTTGGTTCTTACCGCCTTGCTCTATGTTGCTTGGTTTGGAAGTTAACAGGGGGTCTTTATAGGACCCCCCCGTAGGGCGAAGGTGAAAAAAGCTTCCGTATGGCGAGGGTTAAAACTCTATTTTATACGATTATTCAAGCATTTATCGTTTTTCCACCAACAATGGCATGACATGACGTCATTATAATGCCATTATCTCCCAAAACACTGTATCAATGTCATTTAAATTTGGTAAGTAGACGTCTAATTGATGCAGCATATGGTACTAAACGTTTCACATTCATATAATAGTGTTCAAGTTATTGAGAAAATCCGGGAGGGGGTGACAGATTCTACCCCCCCCCCCCTCCCCCGCGCGGGTTAAGTGTCGCCGGGGCTGCTTGAATTGCATTCAATCACCCGAGAGAAAAAACTTCCGTTTTCATAAAGTTTTCTCCTAAGATCATTATTTTTCACGTTTAGTGCAGGGAACGGATACTTGTATTGAATGCCCCCACCAAGATCCCTGTGAGGAGGGGCATTCCCCTGGTGCCCCTGGATCCGCCAGTGCCGTCAGCGAAAGGTGTTGTTGAGCGGGGTAAATTATAAAATTAGCAAAATAGCAAAGAAGTTAAGGAAAATAAATTATACAATAAATCGATAACTTAAATAAACTGTTCCTTCCACTTGATGATATTCTCGAATATTTTTTTAATCGTGGAATTCGTGGAATTGACCAGGATTTGTGAACAAATAAAACAAAACAAAATATGGAATTAAAAGACACACCAATATCAAAATTATGGCAATAAAGAGTCATTCATGTCTTTTCCATTCATGAATGGGATAGAGGAAAACTGAGGAATGCTCGCGATAAAGCACAACACCTCAGTTACAAAAGTGGATGGCAAACAGACAGTTTTGCACTCGGGCCAGCCGAAATCCACCCAACCCGTTCTCCGGCTTCACAAAATCAACCTTCCCTTTTCCCCGGTCTGCCGAAGTCCCAGGCATGCGGAACTCCGCCCTGCCCCGCACACAGGCTTGTCCAAATCAGCCCTGTCTCCACCCATGAGGTCTGCCGAAATACACCCTGCTCCTGTTCTCTCTAGCCTCCAAAAATTCACCCAGCGGCACCTGACCTGAGGGTCGCACCTTGTCTGAGGGCGGTACCTGGCCAGAGGGCAGCACCTGGTCTGAGGGCGGCACCTCGTCTGAGGGCGGTACCTGGTCTGAGGGCGGTACCTGGGCTGAGGACGGTACCTGGGATGAGGGCGGCACTTGACCTTACGCCCCCTGGGACTACGCCCCCTGATACTGTAAAATACGCCCCCTGGGACTGGCTCCCCTGTAAATATGCCCCCTGGGACTGGCTCCCGAACCCCTGGCTACCCCCCCCCCCCCCCCCACACACACACACTCAAAGTTTTGTGGCGACGCCACTGCCTCCAAAGGCACCCTCCGATACACCTCCGAAGGCGCCCTTCCACATACCCCCGAAGACACCCTCCGATACATTTCCGAGGGCGCCCTCCCACATACCTCCAAAGGCGCCCGCCGAAGCACCTCTGAAGGCGCCATCTCACATAGCTCCAAAGGCGGCCTCCGATACACATATGAAAGCACCCCCCACATGCCTCCAAGGGTGCCCTTCGATACACGTCTGAATGAGCCATCCCAGATTCCTCCAAAGGCACCCTCCGATACACCTCTGAAGGCGCCCTCCCACATACCCTTGAAGTCGCCCTCCGATACATCTCCGAGGTCGCCCTCCCAAATAGCCTAGAGGCGCCCTCTGTGAGACCAGAGGCGCCCGGCCTCACATTCAGCGAAGGGCGCCTTTGTATGTATGTAGGGAGGGCGCCCTCGGTCCTGGGATAGATGTATCTGAGGGTGCTTTTGGACTATGTGGGAAAGCGCCTTCAGAGGTGTATTGGTGGGCGCCTTCGAAAATGTATTGAAGGACGCCTCCGAAAGTGTATTCGAGTGCGCCTTTGAAGGTATGTTGGAGAGCGCCATCGGAGATGCATCGGAGGGCGCCTTTGGAGCCTGTAGGTATGTGTAAGGGTGCCTTCAAAGTTCAAAGGTGCTGCATCGGTGGGCGTTGGTAGTATGTAGGAGGGCGTCTTCAGATATATATCGGAGGGCACCTTTGGAGGTATGTGGGAGGGCGCCTTTAGAGGTGTATCGGAGGGCGCCTTCGAAAATGTATTGGAGGACGCCTCCGAAAGTGTATTCGAGTGCGCCTTTGAAGGTATGTGGGAGAGCGCCATCGGAGATGCATCGGAGGGCGCCTTTGGAGCCTGTAGGTATGTGTAAGGGTGCCTTCAAAGTTCAAAGGTGCTGCATCGGTGGGCGTTGGTGGTATGTAGGAGGGCGTCTTCAGATATGTATCGGAGGGCACCTTTGGAGGTATGTGGGAGGGCGCCTTTGGAGGTATGTTTGAGGGCGACTTCAGAGGTGTATGTGTATCAAAGGGCGCCTTTGAAGGCATGCATGAACTCGTTTGCAGAGGTGTATTGGAGGTCGCCTTCGGAGCTATGTGGGAGGGCGCCTTCAGATGTGTATCGGAGGGCGCCTCTGGAGGTATTTGGGAGGGGGCTTTGAAGGAATGTGGGAGGGTGCCTTTGGAAGTATGTGGGAGGGCGCCTTTAGAGGTGTATCGGAGGGCGCCTTTAGAGGTATGTGGGAGGGCGCCTTCAGGAATGTATTGGAGCGCGCCTTACATTCGGTGGAACGCGCCTCATATTCACCCGGAGCGCGCATCACATTCAGCGAAGGGCGACTTCGGCGCCCTTCGCTGAATGTGAGACGCATTTCATGAACCGAAGGCGCCTTCGGCGCCTTCGGTGCATGAGGGCGCCTTCGGTGCATGAGGGCGCCTTCGGTGCATGAGGGCGCCTTCGGTGCATGAGGGCGCCTTCGGTGCGTGAGGGCGCCTTCGGTGCCCAAGGGGGGGGGGGGGGCATGGTCCAGTGACCCCCCTAAATACGCCCCTGCACAAAAACACATTTATAGTGATACAAATTGCACGTGCCTCGAAACGGAAAGAGCCTTAGTGGGAAATCAGATTGGATAATGGGCATGCGCAACAGTGATTTCTGATAAATATCTGTGAGCGTTATGGAAATATCTCCCCTGTCCCAACCATGGGCGTCGCCACCCTAGGAGCCAGGGGCCTACCCCCCAAGATCGCTCCGGACCCTGCAAGATTAGCAGGATTTAATATTAACCCTATGTGAGTGGAAGGGCAACAACTTGGTTGCCCCCCCCCCCCCCCCACACCTACTCCAAATTTTGTGTCGACGTTCCTGGTCCAACAACGAGATGGTGAGATGGGGGATCTCCCCTACCGTTAACGCCGTTAATGAGCAATTGTTCAAAGGATATTGAAATTCATTATATTTCGGAAATAATTTAAAGATACTCATTTTGTCTCGCAAATACTAAAACTTAGGAATATCATGGAATTTATCATCGGATTTTTATAAATTTACTAACAGGCATATATATTTCATTTTATTTTAATACCTATCAAGCGAAAAATTACATATAATTAATGAAATCAGGGTAGGAAATGTATTGACTAGGGCGCAAAACGGCTCACAGGGGAGGGGGGGGGGATTTGCCCCCTCCCAGTTAACATGTTAAAATAGGCCCTGACTCTGGTATATGTATGGTTCCCTAGTGTTGCCAGGAATGTTAGGACGTTGGTCAAAAAGCTGAGATTGACATTTGCTGCGAAACGAGAAGATTTGAAGAAAAAATAAATGAGAATATACAAATTACACACGAACAGCTCATGATCGTTAATAGACCGTCCATGGGCATTTACATTTTTTAACCATTAACCTCTTGAAAATTTAATTGATAAATCACATACAAAAACAAACCATCATCCTTCGTGAATTGTGCACGAACACACATGCAAACACCGAACCCGTTCGAGTGAACCTACTGCTTTCTTTTATGCCTACAGGTTTGGAAGTACAAACGACACACAAGCGTTTATCGTCGGGGGTGTGGATCAGTGGTAGAGCGCTCGCTTTGCATGTGAGAAGCCCCGGGTTCAAACACCGGTACCTCCAGTTGGTTGCTTTTATAACCAGCTTCAACAAATACAGACATATGTTGCATTCACGACAGTAGCATAAGATATTGATTCTAATTTTTATACCTCCAACATGTAGGAATAAAAGGCTATGTTCCCTAGCAGCACTCAATATAAGCTTCACCATACTACTCTCTGAGCAGATGTCGCTTTAGTCGAAACCTAAAGTTTCGCCTGTCGGCATCCAATCGGGAGACGGTCATAATCGCGCAGGTCATTGTAACAAAGGCTCGAGCAGTCTGATTCTGTGCGTATCCTCGGCGCCGCATGCCGGTCGGCAGCGCGCGTCTGGCATGGGTGTAGGAACGTCACGAAAAGTTCATTTAAGTATATTTGTTTTCCATTCTAAGATCCATTAACACACAAGGAGGAACATATACCCTAACACAGAGGGAGGCTACTGTGGTCAAGGGAAGGGCACGGCAGCGTCGGTTCAGAACCGGCTTCCGCTGAGGTTCGCCAGGAGGGAGGGACTTGGCTTGGCAGTCTCCGCCTTCTTTGGCGAGTCCTGGGTGGCTACCGGTGGCGATCCGCCGACGCGACAGGTGACAGTAGACGGTGCTTCCGGTCCAGCGTGTGCACTGTCGCCGTCGTAGCCGGCGCCTGGCAGGGGCGGACCGTCCTGCAGCAGCGGCAGCGCGCTGACTGGCCGGCCCTGCCGCTCCCGACGGTACGCCGCGTTGTCCCGCTCCACAGCCGCCCGCAGCGGGCCGGGCAGTGCCGACAGCGTCGGCGGCCGCCCGCCCGTTGCCTCCGCACTCGCCAGCTGGTAGAACAGTGTGTAGGCAGTCTCGGTAGAATGCTGCGGCCGTCTGGTCACAGGTGCCGCTTTCACCGGTACCGCTGAGATGTCGTCTAGCCGCCACCAGCCGTCGTCTGTGCCGTCTGTGCCGTCTGAACCGGCACCACCCCCGCTGCCGGACGCGCGGCAGAACGAGAAGTAATGTCCGGCGTCTAGCGAGTGGCCAGCGTGGACGATGACGGCGTAGAGACGGTACTGGGCAGGCTGGCGGTCGGCCAGCGGCACGGTCAGCTGTTCAGACAGTACCACTGGCGCCAGCACCTTCCGTCTCGCGCCGGTCCACCGGTCGAACATGAACCTGCCAGCGAGACGACAAGCAATGACGGCGGGATGATCAGGGGCAGCTGGCGGTCGGCGTCGCGCAGGCCGGCGCACCTGGCGCAGTGATATTGATTGTCGCCGCAGAGCCGCTCCCGAGCCAGGTAGTGCTGCAGCAGGTCTGACACAGTCAGAACAATCTCGGGCTGAACGTGCGACTTCTCTTGCATGACGTGCGCATCTGGCAGCGCCAGGTGCAGATCGATCACGCGTTCCTCGTGGTGTGACACGAAGCCGCACGCGCAGCACGTGTAGGTGGTCTCGCCGCAGCAGGCTAGCAGTCGACTTATCAGACCGGTGGCCGGCTCGTCGGGCTCACCGGGTGTGTCCTCGGCCACACCGTTCGCAGTGCCGGCACCACTGTCAGCTGATTGAGACCCCAACAGCAGCCCGCCGGGAGCTGGAACGTCGTCGCAGGGGCGGTGCTGGCGTCGGGGCCGCGGAAAGTTATCCACTGTCGGACACGGCGCACTCGTGTCGTGCCTGGCCCGGGGGGCGGCGGCAGAAGGGGACGGCGGCGGGACGGCGGTCGGTGAAGACGGCGTAGCTGGTGACGAGGGACACGCTCTTCCTCGTGCATGCCACCCAGCAGGTATCTTGTAAACTCAGAGTAGTCCTGCTGGCAGCCGCGTTTGAACTCTGACTCCGGCCGAAATCACGGACTCCGACCGACTCCGACTCCGACTCCGACTCCGACCCCGCAGCCCTGCCTACCAGAAACGGGCCCGTATCAAGAATTTGCAAGGAGCGGGCCCTGTAGTGACTGGGCCCTCGTCCTGAACGGCCCCCATATCACGCCTTTGCCAGCACCGGTCCCCTTCGATCGGGCCTGACCAAGACCGGACCCCTACCAGAAACTGGCCTTATCAAGAATGTGAAAGGAGCGGGCCTGCTGTGACCAGGCCTTCGTCCTGACTGGGTCTCATATCACGCCTTTCCCAGCACCGGGCCCCTGCCTCGATCGGGCCTGACCAAGACCGGGCCCCTACCAGAAACGGGGCCATACCAAGAATTTGCAAGGAGCAGGCCCTGTTGTGGCCAGGCCCTCGTCCTGACCGGGCCTCATATCACGCCTTTGCCAGCATCGAGCCCCTGCCTCGATCGGGCCTGACCAAGACCGGGCCCCTGCCAGGTATGGGCCAGAATACGTGCCCCTCAGAAATTGCGGGGGGGGGGGGGGCAGCTGACCCCTTTTACCCCCCCCCCCCCCCTCTGCGTGAGCGTGTACTTGCTCGTGTTCATCTGTAACTGCCTATGGTCAAATCTCGTCATGGTCTCTTGGATGTGATCATGGGCACTGGGCAGTTCAATGACTTCAAAGTAGGTGATCCTCATTGGGTAATTACATGTTTACTTTACTATGGGCGATGCTTTTTTAACTTTTGAAAAAATGAATTAAATTGTTGAGTTGCATGATAAATCAATTCATGGGCTCTTTCAATGATGAAAGTGAATCATAGTCTTAACGCTACGCGTCTCGTCCATGACTAACTTTAATCATTGGACTCGCTCATGAATATATGAATATTAAAGTGCGTCATGGACTCGACGCTACGCGTCTCGTCCATGACGAACTTTAATCATTGGACTCACCCATGAATATATAGTCTGACATGTGATAATGGAAACGGAAGTTGTATCAACCTGTCATGGATAAAAAGTATCCTGCCGTGAATAAAGTATGGAGAAACTATGTGTAAAAAGCTGAGGAGAAAAGCGAGCAGCTGGAGGTACCGGGGTTTAAAGAGAAAAAAAACGAAAACGGCTTGAGTCGAAATGAACAACAATCCTTCTTGATCAAAAATGGCTTGATTTATGTAAGCATTCATTTATACGATGAAGGATACAGCGCTCAGAACGTACTCCCTTTTGGCGGATTCGAGAAAGGAGATCATGAACAATTGAATACAACTTAATTTGTATGTAGTTTGTCCCAGGAGCTATTCAGTTACCTTGGGAAGCAACAGATACCGCTCGTTTACCGCCGATTAAGGCGTTTTACTGGTTAGTAAGGATGCTAAAACGGTTCGGACTTCGGTGTTTGCAATTATGTCCGTCACCAGCTCACGAACGGTGTTTGTTTATTTGTGTTGTTTACTAATTGTGTTTCCCAGATTACTGGCTCACACAAGAAAAAATATGTTGTTTCATGCAAAGTACCATCGCCTTATGTACAACATACCCCTCGCAGATGACAAAAGCTACCACCTCTGAACTCTGGTATATTTATGGTTCCTTAGTATTGCCAGGAGTATGTACAATGATGTTAGGACGTTGATCAAAAAGCTGAGATTACCTTGTTGCTGCGAAACGATAAGATTCGAAGAGAACACAAAATGAGAATATACACACGGACAGCTCATGATCGTTACAAGACCGTTTATGGGCACTGACATTTTCTAACCATTAACCTCTTGACAATTTAATTGATAAAAAACATAAAAACCAACAAACATCCTTCGTGAATTCTGCACGAACACAACTGAAAGAACCGAACCCATTCGAGTGAACCTACTACCTTTGTTAGTAGGTATATAGGAATGACGTGAACCTACTACCTTTGTTAGTAGGTATATAGGAATGACGTGAACCTACTACCTTTGTTAGTAGGTATATAGGAATGACGTGAACTTACTACCTTTGTTAGTAGGTATATAGGAATGACGTGAACCTACTACCTTTGTTAGTAGGTATATAGGAATGACGTGAACCTACTACCTTTGTTAGTAGGTATATAGGAATGACGTGAACCTACTACCTTTGTTAGTAGGTATATAGGAATGACGTGAACATACTACCTTTGTTAGTAGGTATATAGGAATGACGTGAACCTACTGCCTTTGTTAGTGGGTATATAGGAATGACGTGAACCTACTACCTTTGTTAGTAGGTATATAGGAATGACGTGAACCTACTACCTTTGTTAGTAGGTATATAGGAATGACGTGAACCTACTACCTTTGTTAGTAGGTATATAGGAATGACGTGAACCTACTACCGTTGTTAGCAGGTATATAGGAAAGACGTGAACCTACTACCTTTGTTAGTAGGTATATAGGAATGACGTGAACTTACTACCTTTGTTAGTAGGTATATAGGAATGACGTGAACCTACTACCTTTGTTAGTAGGTATATAGGAATGACGTGAACCTACTACCTTTGTTAGTAGGTATATAGGAATGACGTGAACTTACTACCTTTGTTAGTAGGTATATAGGAATGACGTGAACCTACTACCTTTGTTAGTAGGTATATAGGAATGACGTGAACTTACTACCTTTGTTAGCAGGTATATAGGAATGACGTGAACCTACTACCTTTGCTAGTTGGTATATAGGAATGACGTGAACCTACTACCTTTGTTAGTAGGTATATAGGAATGACGTGAACTTACTACCTTTGTTAGTAGGTATATAGGAATGACGTGAACCTACTACCTTTGTTAGTAGGTATATAGGAATGACGTGAAATTACTACCTTTGTTAGTAGGTATATAGGAATGACGTGAACCTACTACCTTTGTTAGTAGGTATATAGGAATGACGTGATCCTACTACCTTTGTTAGTAGGTATATAGGAATGACGTGAACCTACTATCTTTGTTAGTAGGTATATAGGAATGACGTGAACCTACTACCTTTGTTAGTAGGTATATAGGAATGACGTGAACTTACTACCTTTGTTAGTAGGTATATAGGAATGACGTGAACCTACTACCTTTGTTAGTAGGTGTATAGGAATTACGTGAACTTACTACCTTTGTTAGTAGGTATATAGGAATGACGTGAACCTACTATCTTTGTTAGTAGGTATATAGGAATGACGTGAACCTACTACCTTTGTTAGTAGGTATATAGGAATGACGTGAACCTACTACCTTTGTTAGTAGGTATATAGGAATGACGTGAATCTACTACCTTTGTTAGTAGGTATATAGGAATGACGTGAACCTACTACCTTTGTTAGTAGGTATATAGGAATGACGTGAACCTACTACCTTTGTTAGTAGGTATATAGGAATGACGTGAACCTACTACCTTTGTTAGTAGATATATAGGAATGAAGTGAACCTACTACCTTTGTTAGTAGGTATATAGGAATGACGTGAGCCTACTACCTTTGTTAGTAGGTATATAGGAATGACGTGAACCTACTACCTTTGTTAGAAAGTATATAGGAATGACGTGAACCTACTACCTTTGTTAGTAGGTATATAGGAATGACGTGAACTTACTACCTTTGTTAGTAGGTATATAGGAATGACGTGAACCTACTACATTTGTTAGTAGGTATATAGGAATGACGTGAACCTACTACCTT
Organism: Chirona hameri; assembly: GCA_036785665.1. Lineage (NCBI taxonomy): Eukaryota > Metazoa > Arthropoda > Thecostraca > Balanomorpha > Balanidae > Chirona > Chirona hameri. The sequence continues at coordinate 84,340 of JAXIVJ010001699.1, forward strand.
TGTAAGTAGGTATATAGGAATGACGCGAACCTACTACCTTTGATAGTAGGTATATAGGAATGACGTGAACCTACTACTTTTGTTAGTAGGTATATAGGAATGACGTGAACCTACTACCTTTGTTAGTAGGTATATAGGAATGACGTGAACCTACTACCTTTGTTAGTAGGTATATAGGAATGACGTGAACCTACTACCTTTGTTAGTAGGTATATAGGAATGACGTGAACTTACTACCTTAGTTAGTAGGTATATAGGAATGACGTAAACCTACTACCTTTGTTAGTAGGTATATGTGAATGACGTGAACCTACTACCTTTGTTAGTAGGTATATAGGAATGACGTGAACCTACTACCTTTGTTAGTAGGTATATAGGAATGACGTGAACCTACTACCTTTGTTAGTAGGTATATAGAAATGACGCGAACCTACTACCTTTGATAGTAGGTATATAGGAATGACGTAAACCTACTACTTTTGTTAGTAGGTATATAGGAATGACGTGAACCTACTACATTTGTTAGTAGGTATATAGGAATGATGTGAACCTACTACCTTTGTTAGTAGGTATATAGGAATGACGTGAACCTACTACCTTTGTTAGTAGGTATATAGGAATGACGTGAACTTACTACCTTTGTTAGTAGGTATATATGAATGACGTGAACCTACTACCTTTGTTAGTAGGTATATAGGAATGACGTGAACCTACTACCTTTGTTAGTAGGTATATAGGAATGACGTGAACCTACTATCTTTGTTAGTAGGTATATAGGAATGACGTGAACTTACTACCTTTGTTAGTAGGTATATAGGAATGACGTGAACCTACTACCTTTGTTAGTAGGTATATAGGAATGACGTGAACCTACTACCTTTGTTAGTAGGTATATGGGAATGACGCGAACCTACTACCTTTGATAGTAGGTATATAGGAATGCCGTGAACCTACTACCTTTGTTAGTAGGTATATAGGAATGACGTGAACTTACTACCTTTGTTAGTAGGTATATAGGAATGACGTGAACCTACTACCTTTGTTAGTAGGTATATAGGAATGCCGTGAAGTAGTAAGTAGTAGTAGGTTCACGTCATTCCTATATACCTACTAACAAAGGTAGTAGGTTCACGTCATTCCTATATACCTACTAACAAAGGTAGTAGGTTCACGTCATTCCTATATACCTACTAACAAAGGTAGTAGGTTCACGTCATTCCTATATACCTACTAACAAAGGTAGTAAGTTCACGTCATTCCTATATACCTACTAACAAAGGTAGTAGGTTCACGTCATTCCTATATACCTACTAACAAAGGTAGTAGGTTCACGTCATGCCTATATACCTACTAAAAAAGGTAGTAAGTTCACGTCATTCCTATATACCTACTAACAAAGGTAGTAGGTTCACGTCATTCCTATATACCTACTAACAAAGGTAGTAGGTTCACGTCATTCCTATATACTTACTAACAAAGGTAGTAGGTTCACGACATTCCTATATACCTACTAACAAAGGTAGTAGGTTCACGTCATTCTTATATACCTACTAACAAAGGTAGTAAGTTCACGTCATTCCTATATACCTACTAACAAAGGTAGTAGGTTAACGTCATTCCTATATACCTACTAAAAAAGGTAGTAAGTTCACGTCATTCCTATATACCTACTAAAAAAGGTAGTAGGTTCACGTCATTCCTATATACCTACTAACAAAGGTAGTAGGTTCACGTCATTCCTATATACCTACTAACAAAGGTAGTAGGTTCACGTCATTCCTATATACCTACTAACAAAGGTAGTAAGTTCACGTCATTCCTATATACCTACTAACCAAGGTAGTAAGTTCACGTCATTTCTATATACCTACTAACAAAGGTAGTAGGTGCACGTCATTCCTATATACCTACTAACAAAGGTAGTAGGTTCACTTCATTCCTATATACCTACTAACAACGGTAGTAGGTTCACGTCATTCCTATATACCTACTAACAAAGGTAGTAGGTTCACGTCATTCCTATATACCTACTTACAAAGGTAGTAGGTTCACGTCATTCCTATATACCTACTAACCAAGGTAGTAGGTCCACGTCATTCCTATATACCTACCAACAAAGGTAGTAGGTTCACGTCATTCCTATATACCTACTAACAAAGGTAGAAGGTTCACGTCATTCCTGTATACCTACTAACAAAGGTAGTAGGTTCACGTCATTCCTATATACCTACTAAACAAGGTAGTAGGTTCACGTCATTCCTATATACCTACTAACAAAGGTAGTAAGTTCACGTCATTCCTATATACCTACTAACAAAGGTAGTAAGTTCACGTCATTCCTATATACCTACTAACAAAGGTAGTAGGTTCACGTCATTCCTATATACCTACTAACAAAGGTAGTAGGTTCACGTAATTCCTATATACCTACTAACAAAGGTAGTAGGTTCACGTCATTCCTATATACCTACTAGCAAAGGTAGTAGGTTCACGTCATTCCTATATACCTACTAACAAATGTAGTAGGTTCACGTCATTCATATATACCTACTAACAAAGGTAGTAGGTTCACGTCATTCCTATATACCTACTAACAAAGGTAGTTGGTTCACGTCATTCCTATATACCTACTAACAAAGGTAGTAGGTTCACGTCATTCCTATATACCTACTAACAAAGGTAGTAGGTTCACGTCATTCCTATATACCTACTAACAAAGGTAGTAGGTTCACGTCATTCCTATATACCTACTAACAAAGGTAGTAGGTTCACGTCATTCCTATATACCTACTAACAAAGGTAGTAAGTTCACGTCATTTCTATATACCTACTAACAAAGGTAGTAGGTTCACGGCATTCCTATATACCTACTAACAAAGGTAGTAGGTTCACGTCATTCCTATATACCTACTAACAAAGGTAGTAGGTTCACGTCATTCCTATATACCTACTAACAAAGGTAGTAGGTTCACGTCATTCCTATATACCTACTAACAAAGGTAGTAGGTTCACGTCATTCCTATATACCTACTAACAAAGGTACTAGGTTTACGTCATTCCTATATACCTACTAACTAAGGTAGTAAGTTCACGTCATTCCTATATACCTTCTAACAAAAGTAGTAGGTTCACGTCATTCCTATATACCTACTAACAAAGGTAGTAGGTTCACGTCTTTCCTATATACCTACTAACAAAGGTAGTAGGTTCACGTCATTCCTATATACCTACTAACAAAAGTAGTAGGTTCACGTCATTCCTATATACCTACTAACAAAGGTAGTAGGTTCACGTCATTCCTATATACCTACTAACAAAGGTAGTAAGTTCACGTCATTCCTATATACCTACTAACAAAGGTAGTAGGTTCACGTCTTTCCTATATACCTGCTAACAACGGTAGTAGGTTCACGTCATTCCTATATACCTACTAACAAAGGTAGTAGGTTCACGTCATTCCTATATACCTACCTACAAAGGTAGTAGGTTCACGTCATTCCTATATACCTACTAACAAAGGTAGTAGGTTCACGTCATTCCTATATACCTACTAACAAAGGTTCAGGTTATTCCTATATACCTACTAACAAAGGTAATAGGTTCACGTCATACATATATACCTACTAACAAAGGTAGTAGGTTCACGTCATTCCTATATACCTACTAACAAAGGTAGTAGGTTCACGTCATTCCTATATACCTACCAACAAAGGTAGTAGGTTCACGTCATTCCTATATACCTACTAACAAAGGTAGCAGGTTATTCCTATATACCTACTAACAAAGGTAATAGGTTCACGTCATACATATATACCTACTAACAAAGGTAGTAGGTTCACGTCATTCCTATATACCTACTAACAAAGGTAGTAGGTTCACGTCATTCCTATATACCTACCAACAAAGGTAGTAGGTTCACGTCATTCCTATATACCTACTAACAAAGGTAGCAGGTTCACGTCATTCCTATATACCTACTAACAAAGGTAGTAGGTTCACGTCATTCCTATATACCTACTAACAAAGGTAGTTTGGTTCACGTCATTCCTATATACCTACTAACAAAGGTAGTAAGTTCACGTCATTCCTATATACCTACTAACAAAGGTAGTAGGTTCACGGCATTCCTATATACCTACTAACAAAGGTAGTAGGTTCACGTCATTCCTATATACTTACTAACAATGGTAGTAGGTTCATGTCATTCCTATATACCTACTAACAAAAGTAGTAGGTTCACGTCATTCCTATATACCTACTAACAAAGGTAGTAGGTTCACGTCATTCCTATATACCTACTAACAAAGGTAGTAGGTTCACGTCATTCCTATATACTTACTAACAAAGGTAGTAGGTTCACGTCATTCATATATACCTACTAACAAAGGTAGTAGGTTTACGTCATTCCTATATACCTACTAACAAAGGTAGTAGGTTCACGTCATTCCTATATACCTACTAACAAAGGTAGTAGGTTCACGTCATTCCTATATACCTACTAACAAAGGTAGTAGGTTCACGTCATTCATATATACCTACTAACAAAGGTAGTAGGTTCACGTCATTCATATATACCTACTAACAAAGGTAGTAGGTTCACGTCATTCCTATATACCTACTAACAAAGGTAGTAAGTTCACGTCATTCCTATATACCTACTAGCAAATGTAGTAGGTTCACGGCATTCCTATATACCTACTAACAAAGGTAGTAGGTTCACGTCATTCCTATATACCTACTAACAAAGGTAGTAAGTTCACGTCATTCCTATATACCTACTAACAAAGGTAGTAGGTTCACGGCATTCCTATATACCTACTAACAAAGGTAGTAGGTTCACGTCATTCCTATATACCTACTAACAAAGGTAGTAGGTTCACGTCATTCCTATATACCTACTAACAAAAGTAGTAGGTTTACGTCATTCCTATATACCTACTATCAAAGGTAGTAGGTTCGCGTCATTCCCATATACCTACTAACAAAGGTAGTAAGTTCACGTCATTCCTATATACCTACTAATAAAGGTAGTAGGTTCACGTCATTCCTATATACCTACTAACAAAGGTAGTAAGTTCACGTCATTCCTAAATACCTACTAACAAATGTAGTAGGTTCACGTCATTCCTATATACCTACTAACAAAAGTAGTAGGTTCACGTCATTCCTATATACCTACTATCAAAGGTAGTAGGTTCGCGTCATTTCTATATACCTACTAACAAAGGTAGTAGGTTCACGTCATTCCTATATACCTACTAACAAAGGTAGTAGGTTCACGTCATTCCTATATACCTACTAACAAAGGTAGTAGGTTCACGTCATTCCTATATACCTACTAACAAAGGTAGTAGGTTTACGTCATTCCTATATACCTACTAACTAAGGTAGTAAGTTCACGTCATTCCTATATACCTACTAACAAAGGTAGTAGGTTCACGTCCTTCCTATATACCTACTAACAAAGGTAGTAGGTTCACGTCATTCCTATATACCTACTAACAAAGGTAGTAGGTTCACGTCATTCCTATATACCTACTAACAAAGGTAGTAGGTTCACGTCATTCCTATATACCTACTAACAAAGGTAGTAAGTTCACGTCATTCCTATATACCTACTAACAAAGGTAGTAGGTTTACGTCATTCCTATATACCTACTAACAAAAGTAGTAGGTTCACGTCATTCCTATATACCTACTAACAAAGGTAGTTTGGTTCACGTCATTCCTATATACCTACTAACAAAGGTAGTAAGTTCACGTCATTCCTATATACCTACTAACAAAGGTAGTAGGTTCACGGCATTCCTATATACCTACTAACAAAGGTAGTAGGTTCACGTCATTCATATATACCTACTAACAAAGGTAGTAGGTTCACGTCATTCATATATACCTACTAACAAAGGTAGTAGGTTCACGTCATTCCTATATACCTACTAACAAAGGTAGTAAGTTCACGTCATTCCTATATACCTACTAGCAAAGGTAGTAGGTTCACGGCATTCCTATATACCTACTAACAAAGGTAGTAGGTTCACGTCATTCCTATATACCTACTAACAAAGGTAGTAAGTTCACGTCATTCCTATATACCTACTAACAAAGGTAGTAGGTTCACGGCATTCCTATATACCTACTAACAAAGGTAGTAGGTTCACGTCATTCCTATATACCTACTAACAAAGGTAGTAGGTTCACGTCATTCCTATATACCTACTAACAAAAGTAGTAGGTTCACGTCATTCCTATATACCTACTATCAAAGGTAGTAGGTTCGCGTCATTCCCATATACCTACTAACAAAGGTAGTAGGTTCACGTCATTCCTATATACCTACTAACAAAGGTAGTAGGTTCACGTCATTCCTATATACCTACTAACAAAGGTAGTAAGTTCACGTCATTCCTATATACCTACTAACAAAGGTAGTAGGTTCACGTCATTCCTATATACCTACTAACAAAGGTAGTAGGTTCACGTCATTCCTATATACCTACTAACAAAGGTAGTAGGTTCACGTCATTCATATATACCTACTAACAAAGGTATTAAGTTCACGTTATTCCTATATACCTACTAACAAAGGTAGTAGGTTCACGTCATTCCTATATACCTACTTACAAAGGTAGTAGGTTCACGTCATTCCTATATACCTACTAACAAATGTAGTAGGTTCACGTCATTCTTATATACCTACTAACAAAAGTAGTAGGTTCACGTCATTCCTATATACCTACTATCAAAGGTAGTAGGTTCGCGTCATTTCTATATACCTACTAACAAAGGTAGTAGGTTCACGTCATTCCTATATACCTACTAACAAAGGTAGTAGGTTCACGTCATTCCTATATACCTACTAACAAAGGTAGTAGGTTCACGTCATTCCTATATACCTACTAACAAAGGTAGTAGGTTTACGTCATTCCTATATACCTACTAACTAAGGTAGTAAGTTCACGTCATTCCTATATACCTACTAACAAAGGTAGTAGGTTCACGTCATTCCTATATACCTACTAACAAAGGTAGTATGTTCACGTCATTCCTATATACCTACTAACAAAGGTAGTAGGTTCACGTCATTCCTATATACCTACTAACAAAAGTAGTAGGTTCACGTCATTCCTATATACCTACTAACAAAGGTAGTAGGTTCACGTCCTTCCTATATACCTACTAACAAAGGTAGTAGGTTCACGTCATTCCTATATACCTACTAACAAAGGTAGTAGGTGCACGTCATTCCTATATACCTACTAACAAAGGTAGTAGGTTCACGTCATTCCTATATACCTACTAACAAAGGTAGTAAGTTCACGTCATTCCTATATACCTACTAACAAAGGTAGTAGGTTTACGTCATTCCTATATACCTACTAACAAAAGTAGTAGGTTCACGTCATTCCTATATACCTACTAACAAAGGTAGTTTGGTTCACGTCATTCCTATATACCTACTAACAAAGGTAGTAAGTTCACGTCATTCCTATATACCTACTAACAAAGGTAGTAGGTTCACGGCATTCCTATAAACCTACTAACAAAGGTAGTAGGTTCACGTCATTCATATATACCTACTAACAAAGGTAGTAGGTTCACGTCATTCATATATACCTACTAACAAAGGTAGTAGGTTCACGTCATTCCTATATACCTACTAACAAAGGTAGTAGGTTCACGTCATTCCTATATACCTACTAACAAAGGTAGTAGGTTCACGTCATTCCTATATACCTACTAACAAAAGTAGTAGGTTCACGTCATTCCTATATACCTACTATCAAAGGTAGTAGGTTCGCGTCATTCCCATATACCTACTAACAAAGGTAGTAAGTTCACGTCATTCCTATATACCTACTAACAAAGGTAGTAGGTTCACTTCATTCCTATATACCTACTAACAACGGTAGTAGGTTCACGTCATTCCTATATACCTACTAACAAAGGTAGTAGGTTCACGTCATTCCTATATACCTACTTACAAAGGTAGTAGGTTCACGTCATTCCTATATACCTACTAACCAAGGTAGTAGGTCCACGTCATTCCTATATACCTACCAACAAAGGTAGTAGGTTCACGTCATTCCTATATACCTACTAACAAAGGTAGAAGGTTCACGTCATTCCTGTATACCTACTAACAAAGGTAGTAGGTTCACGTCATTCCTATATACCTACTAAACAAGGTAGTAGGTTCACGTCATTCCTATATACCTACTAACAAAGGTAGTAAGTTCACGTCATTCCTATATACCTACTAACAAAGGTAGTAAGTTCACGTCATTCCTATATACCTACTAACAAAGGTAGTAGGTTCACGTCATTCCTATATACCTACTAACAAAGGTAGTAGGTTCACGTAATTCCTATATACCTACTAACAAAGGTAGTAGGTTCACGTCATTCCTATATACCTACTAGCAAAGGTAGTAGGTTCACGTCATTCCTATATACCTACTAACAAATGTAGTAGGTTCACGTCATTCATATATACCTACTAACAAAGGTAGTAGGTTCACGTCATTCCTATATACCTACTAACAAAGGTAGTTGGTTCACGTCATTCCTATATACCTACTAACAAAGGTAGTAGGTTCACGTCATTCCTATATACCTACTAACAAAGGTAGTAGGTTCACGTCATTCCTATATACCTACTAACAAAGGTAGTAGGTTCACGTCATTCCTATATACCTACTAACAAAGGTAGTAGGTTCACGTCATTCCTATATACCTACTAACAAAGGTAGTAAGTTCACGTCATTTCTATATACCTACTAACAAAGGTAGTAGGTTCACGGCATTCCTATATACCTACTAACAAAGGTAGTAGGTTCACGTCATTCCTATATACCTACTAACAAAGGTAGTAGGTTCACGTCATTCCTATATACCTACTAACAAAGGTAGTAGGTTCACGTCATTCCTATATACCTACTAACAAAGGTAGTAGGTTCACGTCATTCCTATATACCTACTAACAAAGGTACTAGGTTTACGTCATTCCTATATACCTACTAACTAAGGTAGTAAGTTCACGTCATTCCTATATACCTTCTAACAAAAGTAGTAGGTTCACGTCATTCCTATATACCTACTAACAAAGGTAGTAGGTTCACGTCTTTCCTATATACCTACTAACAAAGGTAGTAGGTTCACGTCATTCCTATATACCTACTAACAAAAGTAGTAGGTTCACGTCATTCCTATATACCTACTAACAAAGGTAGTAGGTTCACGTCATTCCTATATACCTACTAACAAAGGTAGTAAGTTCACGTCATTCCTATATACCTACTAACAAAGGTAGTAGGTTCACGTCTTTCCTATATACCTGCTAACAACGGTAGTAGGTTCACGTCATTCCTATATACCTACTAACAAAGGTAGTAGGTTCACGTCATTCCTATATACCTACCTACAAAGGTAGTAGGTTCACGTCATTCCTATATACCTACTAACAAAGGTAGTAGGTTCACGTCATTCCTATATACCTACTAACAAAGGTTCAGGTTATTCCTATATACCTACTAACAAAGGTAATAGGTTCACGTCATACATATATACCTACTAACAAAGGTAGTAGGTTCACGTCATTCCTATATACCTACTAACAAAGGTAGTAGGTTCACGTCATTCCTATATACCTACCAACAAAGGTAGTAGGTTCACGTCATTCCTATATACCTACTAACAAAGGTAGCAGGTTATTCCTATATACCTACTAACAAAGGTAATAGGTTCACGTCATACATATATACCTACTAACAAAGGTAGTAGGTTCACGTCATTCCTATATACCTACTAACAAAGGTAGTAGGTTCACGTCATTCCTATATACCTACCAACAAAGGTAGTAGGTTCACGTCATTCCTATATACCTACTAACAAAGGTAGCAGGTTCACGTCATTCCTATATACCTACTAACAAAGGTAGTAGGTTCACGTCATTCCTATATACCTACTAACAAAGGTAGTTTGGTTCACGTCATTCCTATATACCTACTAACAAAGGTAGTAAGTTCACGTCATTCCTATATACCTACTAACAAAGGTAGTAGGTTCACGGCATTCCTATATACCTACTAACAAAGGTAGTAGGTTCACGTCATTCCTATATACTTACTAACAATGGTAGTAGGTTCATGTCATTCCTATATACCTACTAACAAAAGTAGTAGGTTCACGTCATTCCTATATACCTACTAACAAAGGTAGTAGGTTCACGTCATTCCTATATACCTACTAACAAAGGTAGTAGGTTCACGTCATTCCTATATACTTACTAACAAAGGTAGTAGGTTCACGTCATTCATATATACCTACTAACAAAGGTAGTAGGTTTACGTCATTCCTATATACCTACTAACAAAGGTAGTAGGTTCACGGCATTCCTATATACCTACTAACAAAGGTAGTAGGTTCACGTCATTCCTATATACCTACTAACAAAGGTGGTAGGTTCACGTCATTCCTATATACCTACTAACAAAAGTAGTAGGTTTACGTCATTCCTATATACCTACTATCAAAGGTAGTAGGTTCGCGTCATTCCCATATACCTACTAACAAAGGTAGTAAGTTCACGTCATTCCTATATACCTACTAATAAAGGTAGTAGGTTCACGTCATTCCTATATACCTACTAACAAAGGTAGTAAGTTCACGTCATTCCTAAATACCTACTAACAAATGTAGTAGGTTCACGTCATTCCTATATACCTACTAACAAAAGTAGTAGGTTCACGTCATTCCTATATACCTACTATCAAAGGTAGTAGGTTCGCGTCATTTCTATATACCTACTAACAAAGGTAGTAGGTTCACGTCATTCCTATATACCTACTAACAAAGGTAGTAGGTTCACGTCATTCCTATATACCTACTAACAAAGGTAGTAGGTTCACGTCATTCCTATATACCTACTAACAAAGGTAGTAGGTTTACGTCATTCCTATATACCTACTAACTAAGGTAGTAAGTTCACGTCATTCCTATATACCTACTAACAAAGGTAGTAGGTTCACGTCCTTCCTATATACCTACTAACAAAGGTAGTAGGTTCACGTCATTCCTATATACCTACTAACAAAGGTAGTAGGTTCACGTCATTCCTATATACCTACTAACAAAGGTAGTAGGTTCACGTCATTCCTATATACCTACTAACAAAGGTAGTAAGTTCACGTCATTCCTATATACCTACTAACAAAGGTAGTAGGTTTACGTCATTCCTATATACCTACTAACAAAAGTAGTAGGTTCACGTCATTCCTATATACCTACTAACAAAGGTAGTTTGGTTCACGTCATTCCTATATACCTACTAACAAAGGTAGTAAGTTCACGTCATTCCTATATACCTACTAACAAAGGTAGTAGGTTCACGGCATTCCTATATACCTACTAACAAAGGTAGTAGGTTCACGTCATTCATATATACCTACTAACAAAGGTAGTAGGTTCACGTCATTCATATATACCTACTAACAAAGGTAGTAGGTTCACGTCATTCCTATATACCTACTAACAAAGGTAGTAAGTTCACGTCATTCCTATATACCTACTAGCAAAGGTAGTAGGTTCACGGCATTCCTATATACCTACTAACAAAGGTAGTAGGTTCACGTCATTCCTATATACCTACTAACAAAGGTAGTAAGTTCACGTCATTCCTATATACCTACTAACAAAAGTAGTAGGTTCACGTCATTCCTATATACCTACTAACAAAGGTAGTAGGTTCACGTCATTCCTATATACCTACTAACAAAGGTAGTAAGTTCACGTCATTCCTATATACCTACTAACAAAGGTAGTAGGTTCACGTCTTTCCTATATACCTGCTAACAACGGTAGTAGGTTCACGTCATTCCTATATACCTACTAACAAAGGTAGTAGGTTCACGTCATTCCTATATACCTACCTACAAAGGTAGTAGGTTCACGTCATTCCTATATACCTACTAACAAAGGTAGTAGGTTCACGTCATTCCTATATACCTACTAACAAAGGTTCAGGTTATTCCTATATACCTACTAACAAAGGTAATAGGTTCACGTCATACATATATACCTACTAACAAAGGTAGTAGGTTCACGTCATTCCTATATACCTACTAACAAAGGTAGTAGGTTCACGTCATTCCTATATACCTACCAACAAAGGTAGTAGGTTCACGTCATTCCTATATACCTACTAACAAAGGTAGCAGGTTATTCCTATATACCTACTAACAAAGGTAATAGGTTCACGTCATACATATATACCTACTAACAAAGGTAGTAGGTTCACGTCATTCCTATATACCTACTAACAAAGGTAGTAGGTTCACGTCATTCCTATATACCTACCAACAAAGGTAGTAGGTTCACGTCATTCCTATATACCTACTAACAAAGGTAGCAGGTTCACGTCATTCCTATATACCTACTAACAAAGGTAGTAGGTTCACGTCATTCCTATATACCTACTAACAAAGGTAGTTTGGTTCACGTCATTCCTATATACCTACTAACAAAGGTAGTAAGTTCACGTCATTCCTATATACCTACTAACAAAGGTAGTAGGTTCACGGCATTCCTATATACCTACTAACAAAGGTAGTAGGTTCACGTCATTCCTATATACTTACTAACAATGGTAGTAGGTTCATGTCATTCCTATATACCTACTAACAAAAGTAGTAGGTTCACGTCATTCCTATATACCTACTAACAAAGGTAGTAGGTTCACGTCATTCCTATATACCTACTAACAAAGGTAGTAGGTTCACGTCATTCCTATATACTTACTAACAAAGGTAGTAGGTTCACGTCATTCATATATACCTACTAACAAAGGTAGTAGGTTTACGTCATTCCTATATACCTACTAACAAAGGTAGTAGGTTCACGTCATTCCTATATACCTACTAACAAAGGTAGTAGGTTCACGTCATTCCTATATACCTACTAACAAAGGTAGTAGGTTCACGTCATTCATATATACCTACTAACAAAGGTAGTAGGTTCACGTCATTCATATATACCTACTAACAAAGGTAGTAGGTTCACGTCATTCCTATATACCTACTAACAAAGGTAGTAAGTTCACGTCATTCCTATATACCTACTAGCAAATGTAGTAGGTTCACGGCATTCCTATATACCTACTAACAAAGGTAGTAGGTTCACGTCATTCCTATATACCTACTAACAAAGGTAGTAAGTTCACGTCATTCCTATATACCTACTAACAAAGGTAGTAGGTTCACGGCATTCCTATATACCTACTAACAAAGGTAGTAGGTTCACGTCATTCCTATATACCTACTAACAAAGGTAGTAGGTTCACGTCATTCCTATATACCTACTAACAAAAGTAGTAGGTTTACGTCATTCCTATATACCTACTATCAAAGGTAGTAGGTTCGCGTCATTCCCATATACCTACTAACAAAGGTAGTAAGTTCACGTCATTCCTATATACCTACTAATAAAGGTAGTAGGTTCACGTCATTCCTATATACCTACTAACAAAGGTAGTAAGTTCACGTCATTCCTAAATACCTACTAACAAATGTAGTAGGTTCACGTCATTCCTATATACCTACTAACAAAAGTAGTAGGTTCACGTCATTCCTATATACCTACTATCAAAGGTAGTAGGTTCGCGTCATTTCTATATACCTACTAACAAAGGTAGTAGGTTCACGTCATTCCTATATACCTACTAACAAAGGTAGTAGGTTCACGTCATTCCTATATACCTACTAACAAAGGTAGTAGGTTCACGTCATTCCTATATACCTACTAACAAAGGTAGTAGGTTTACGTCATTCCTATATACCTACTAACTAAGGTAGTAAGTTCACGTCATTCCTATATACCTACTAACAAAGGTAGTAGGTTCACGTCCTTCCTATATACCTACTAACAAAGGTAGTAGGTTCACGTCATTCCTATATACCTACTAACAAAGGTAGTAGGTTCACGTCATTCCTATATACCTACTAACAAAGGTAGTAGGTTCACGTCATTCCTATATACCTACTAACAAAGGTAGTAAGTTCACGTCATTCCTATATACCTACTAACAAAGGTAGTAGGTTTACGTCATTCCTATATACCTACTAACAAAAGTAGTAGGTTCACGTCATTCCTATATACCTACTAACAAAGGTAGTTTGGTTCACGTCATTCCTATATACCTACTAACAAAGGTAGTAAGTTCACGTCATTCCTATATACCTACTAACAAAGGTAGTAGGTTCACGGCATTCCTATATACCTACTAACAAAGGTAGTAGGTTCACGTCATTCATATATACCTACTAACAAAGGTAGTAGGTTCACGTCATTCATATATACCTACTAACAAAGGTAGTAGGTTCACGTCATTCCTATATACCTACTAACAAAGGTAGTAAGTTCACGTCATTCCTATATACCTACTAGCAAAGGTAGTAGGTTCACGGCATTCCTATATACCTACTAACAAAGGTAGTAGGTTCACGTCATTCCTATATACCTACTAACAAAGGTAGTAAGTTCACGTCATTCCTATATACCTACTAACAAAGGTAGTAGGTTCACGGCATTCCTATATACCTACTAACAAAGGTAGTAGGTTCACGTCATTCCTATATACCTACTAACAAAGGTAGTAGGTTCACGTCATTCCTATATACCTACTAACAAAAGTAGTAGGTTCACGTCATTCCTATATACCTACTATCAAAGGTAGTAGGTTCGCGTCATTCCCATATACCTACTAACAAAGGTAGTAGGTTCACGTCATTCCTATATACCTACTAACAAAGGTAGTAGGTTCACGTCATTCCTATATACCTACTAACAAAGGTAGTAAGTTCACGTCATTCCTATATACCTACTAACAAAGGTAGTAGGTTCACGTCATTCCTATATACCTACTAACAAAGGTAGTAGGTTCACGTCATTCCTATATACCTACTAACAAAGGTAGTAGGTTCACGTCATTCATATATACCTACTAACAAAGGTATTAAGTTCACGTTATTCCTATATACCTACTAACAAAGGTAGTAGGTTCACGTCATTCCTATATACCTACTTACAAAGGTAGTAGGTTCACGTCATTCCTATATACCTACTAACAAATGTAGTAGGTTCACGTCATTCTTATATACCTACTAACAAAAGTAGTAGGTTCACGTCATTCCTATATACCTACTATCAAAGGTAGTAGGTTCGCGTCATTTCTATATACCTACTAACAAAGGTAGTAGGTTCACGTCATTCCTATATACCTACTAACAAAGGTAGTAGGTTCACGTCATTCCTATATACCTACTAACAAAGGTAGTAGGTTCACGTCATTCCTATATACCTACTAACAAAGGTAGTAGGTTTACGTCATTCCTATATACCTACTAACTAAGGTAGTAAGTTCACGTCATTCCTATATACCTACTAACAAAGGTAGTAGGTTCACGTCATTCCTATATACCTACTAACAAAGGTAGTATGTTCACGTCATTCCTATATACCTACTAACAAAGGTAGTAGGTTCACGTCATTCCTATATACCTACTAACAAAAGTAGTAGGTTCACGTCATTCCTATATACCTACTAACAAAGGTAGTAGGTTCACGTCCTTCCTATATACCTACTAACAAAGGTAGTAGGTTCACGTCATTCCTATATACCTACTAACAAAGGTAGTAGGTGCACGTCATTCCTATATACCTACTAACAAAGGTAGTAGGTTCACGTCATTCCTATATACCTACTAACAAAGGTAGTAAGTTCACGTCATTCCTATATACCTACTAACAAAGGTAGTAGGTTTACGTCATTCCTATATACCTACTAACAAAAGTAGTAGGTTCACGTCATTCCTATATACCTACTAACAAAGGTAGTTTGGTTCACGTCATTCCTATATACCTACTAACAAAGGTAGTAAGTTCACGTCATTCCTATATACCTACTAACAAAGGTAGTAGGTTCACGGCATTCCTATAAACCTACTAACAAAGGTAGTAGGTTCACGTCATTCATATATACCTACTAACAAAGGTAGTAGGTTCACGTCATTCATATATACCTACTAACAAAGGTAGTAGGTTCACGTCATTCCTATATACCTACTAACAAAGGTAGTAGGTTCACGTCATTCCTATATACCTACTAACAAAGGTAGTAGGTTCACGTCATTCCTATATACCTACTAACAAAAGTAGTAGGTTCACGTCATTCCTATATACCTACTATCAAAGGTAGTAGGTTCGCGTCATTCCCATATACCTACTAACAAAGGTAGTAAGTTCACGTCATTCCTATATACCTACTAACAAAGGTAGTAGGTTCACTTCATTCCTATATACCTACTAACAACGGTAGTAGGTTCACGTCATTCCTATATACTTACTAACAAAGGTAGTAGGTTCACGTCATTCCTATATACCTACTTACAAAGGTAGTAGGTTCACGTAATTCCTATATACCTACTAACCAAGGTAGTAGGTCCACGTCATTCCTATATACCTACCAACAAAGGTAGTAGGTTCACGTCATTCCTATATACCTACTAACAAAGGTAGAAGGTTCACGTCATTCCTGTATACCTACTAACAAAGGTAGTAGGTTCACGTCATTCCTATATACCTACTAAACAAGGTAGTAGGTTCACGTCATTCCTATATACCTACTAACAAAGGTAGTAAGTTCACGTCATTCCTATATACCTACTAACAAAGGTAGTAAGTTCACGTCATTCCTATATACCTACTAACAAAGGTAGTAGGTTCACGTCATTCCTATATACCTACTAACAAAGGTAGTAGGTTCACGTAATTCCTATATACCTACTAACAAAGGTAGTAGGTTCACGTCATTCCTATATACCTACTAGCAAAGGTAGTAGGTTCACGTCATTCCTATATACCTACTAACAAATGTAGTAGGTTCACGTCATTCATATATACCTACTAACAAAGGTAGTAGGTTCACGTCATTCCTATATACCTACTAACAAAGGTAGTTGGTTCACGTCATTCCTATATACCTACTAACAAAGGTAGTAGGTTCACGTCATTCCTATATACCTACTAACAAAGGTAGTAGGTTCACGTCATTCCTATATACCTACTAACAAAGGTAGTAGGTTCACGTCATTCCTATATACCTACTAACAAAGGTAGTAGGTTCACGTCATTCCTATATACCTACTAACAAAGGTAGTAAGTTCACGTCATTTCTATATACCTACTAACAAAGGTAGTAGGTTCACGGCATTCCTATATACCTACTAACAAAGGTAGTAGGTTCACGTCATTCCTATATACCTACTAACAAAGGTAGTAGGTTCACGTCATTCCTATATACCTACTAACAAAGGTAGTAGGTTCACGTCATTCCTATATACCTACTAACAAAGGTAGTAGGTTCACGTCATTCCTATATACCTACTAACAAAGGTACTAGGTTTACGTCATTCCTATATACCTACTAACTAAGGTAGTAAGTTCACGTCATTCCTATATACCTTCTAACAAAAGTAGTAGGTTCACGTCATTCCTATATACCTACTAACAAAGGTAGTAGGTTCACGTCTTTCCTATATACCTACTAACAAAGGTAGTAGGTTCACGTCATTCCTATATACCTACTAACAAAAGTAGTAGGTTCACGTCATTCCTATATACCTACTAACAAAGGTAGTAGGTTCACGTCATTCCTATATACCTACTAACAAAGGTAGTAAGTTCACGTCATTCCTATATACCTACTAACAAAGGTAGTAGGTTCACGTCTTTCCTATATACCTGCTAACAACGGTAGTAGGTTCACGTCATTCCTATATACCTACTAACAAAGGTAGTAGGTTCACGTCATTCCTATATACCTACCTACAAAGGTAGTAGGTTCACGTCATTCCTATATACCTACTAACAAAGGTAGTAGGTTCACGTCATTCCTATATACCTACTAACAAAGGTTCAGGTTATTCCTATATACCTACTAACAAAGGTAATAGGTTCACGTCATACATATATACCTACTAACAAAGGTAGTAGGTTCACGTCATTCCTATATACCTACTAACAAAGGTAGTAGGTTCACGTCATTCCTATATACCTACCAACAAAGGTAGTAGGTTCACGTCATTCCTATATACCTACTAACAAAGGTAGCAGGTTATTCCTATATACCTACTAACAAAGGTAATAGGTTCACGTCATACATATATACCTACTAACAAAGGTAGTAGGTTCACGTCATTCCTATATACCTACTAACAAAGGTAGTAGGTTCACGTCATTCCTATATACCTACCAACAAAGGTAGTAGGTTCACGTCATTCCTATATACCTACTAACAAAGGTAGCAGGTTCACGTCATTCCTATATACCTACTAACAAAGGTAGTAGGTTCACGTCATTCCTATATACCTACTAACAAAGGTAGTTTGGTTCACGTCATTCCTATATACCTACTAACAAAGGTAGTAAGTTCACGTCATTCCTATATACCTACTAACAAAGGTAGTAGGTTCACGGCATTCCTATATACCTACTAACAAAGGTAGTAGGTTCACGTCATTCCTATATACTTACTAACAATGGTAGTAGGTTCATGTCATTCCTATATACCTACTAACAAAAGTAGTAGGTTCACGTCATTCCTATATACCTACTAACAAAGGTAGTAGGTTCACGTCATTCCTATATACCTACTAACAAAGGTAGTAGGTTCACGTCATTCCTATATACTTACTAACAAAGGTAGTAGGTTCACGTCATTCATATATACCTACTAACAAAGGTAGTAGGTTTACGTCATTCCTATATACCTACTAACAAAGGTAGTAGGTTCACGGCATTCCTATATACCTACTAACAAAGGTAGTAGGTTCACGTCATTCCTATATACCTACTAACAAAGGTGGTAGGTTCACGTCATTCCTATATACCTACTAACAAAAGTAGTAGGTTTACGTCATTCCTATATACCTACTATCAAAGGTAGTAGGTTCGCGTCATTCCCATATACCTACTAACAAAGGTAGTAAGTTCACGTCATTCCTATATACCTACTAATAAAGGTAGTAGGTTCACGTCATTCCTATATACCTACTAACAAAGGTAGTAAGTTCACGTCATTCCTAAATACCTACTAACAAATGTAGTAGGTTCACGTCATTCCTATATACCTACTAACAAAAGTAGTAGGTTCACGTCATTCCTATATACCTACTATCAAAGGTAGTAGGTTCGCGTCATTTCTATATACCTACTAACAAAGGTAGTAGGTTCACGTCATTCCTATATACCTACTAACAAAGGTAGTAGGTTCACGTCATTCCTATATACCTACTAACAAAGGTAGTAGGTTCACGTCATTCCTATATACCTACTAACAAAGGTAGTAGGTTTACGTCATTCCTATATACCTACTAACTAAGGTAGTAAGTTCACGTCATTCCTATATACCTACTAACAAAGGTAGTAGGTTCACGTCCTTCCTATATACCTACTAACAAAGGTAGTAGGTTCACGTCATTCCTATATACCTACTAACAAAGGTAGTAGGTTCACGTCATTCCTATATACCTACTAACAAAGGTAGTAGGTTCACGTCATTCCTATATACCTACTAACAAAGGTAGTAAGTTCACGTCATTCCTATATACCTACTAACAAAGGTAGTAGGTTTACGTCATTCCTATATACCTACTAACAAAAGTAGTAGGTTCACGTCATTCCTATATACCTACTAACAAAGGTAGTTTGGTTCACGTCATTCCTATATACCTACTAACAAAGGTAGTAAGTTCACGTCATTCCTATATACCTACTAACAAAGGTAGTAGGTTCACGGCATTCCTATATACCTACTAACAAAGGTAGTAGGTTCACGTCATTCATATATACCTACTAACAAAGGTAGTAGGTTCACGTCATTCATATATACCTACTAACAAAGGTAGTAGGTTCACGTCATTCCTATATACCTACTAACAAAGGTAGTAAGTTCACGTCATTCCTATATACCTACTAGCAAAGGTAGTAGGTTCACGGCATTCCTATATACCTACTAACAAAGGTAGTAGGTTCACGTCATTCCTATATACCTACTAACAAAGGTAGTAAGTTCACGTCATTCCTATATACCTACTAACAAAGGTAGTAGGTTCACGGCATTCCTATATACCTACTAACAAAGGTAGTAGGTTCACGTCATTCCTATATACCTACTAACAAAGGTAGTAGGTTCACGTCATTCCTATATACCTACTAACAAAAGTAGTAGGTTCACGTCATTCCTATATACCTACTATCAAAGGTAGTAGGTTCGCGTCATTCCCATATACCTACTAACAAAGGTAGTAGGTTCACGTCATTCCTATATACCTACTAACAAAGGTAGTAGGTTCACGTCATTCCTATATACCTACTAACAAAGGTAGTAAGTTCACGTCATTCCTATATACCTACTAACAAAGGTAGTAGGTTCACGTCATTCCTATATACCTACTAACAAAGGTAGTAGGTTCACGTCATTCCTATATACCTACTAACAAAGGTAGTAGGTTCACGTCATTCATATATACCTACTAACAAAGGTATTAAGTTCACGTTATTCCTATATACCTACTAACAAAGGTAGTAGGTTCACGTCATTCCTATATACCTACTTACAAAGGTAGTAGGTTCACGTCATTCCTATATACCTACTAACAAATGTAGTAGGTTCACGTCATTCTTATATACCTACTAACAAAAGTAGTAGGTTCACGTCATTCCTATATACCTACTATCAAAGGTAGTAGGTTTGCGTCATTTCTATATACCTACTAACAAAGGTAGTAGGTTCACGTCATTCCTATATACCTACTAACAAAGGTAGTAGGTTCACGTCATTCCTATATACCTACTAACAAAGGTAGTAGGTTCACGTCATTCCTATATACCTACTAACAAAGGTAGTAGGTTTACGTCATTCCTATATACCTACTAACTAAGGTAGTAAGTTCACGTCATTCCTATATACCTACTAACAAAGGTAGTAGGTTCACGTCATTCCTATATACCTACTAACAAAGGTAGTATGTTCACGTCATTCCTATATACCTACTAACAAAGGTAGTAGGTTCACGTCATTCCTATATACCTACTAACAAAAGTAGTAGGTTCACGTCATTCCTATATACCTACTAACAAAGGTAGTAGGTTCACGTCCTTCCTATATACCTACTAACAAAGGTAGTAGGTTCACGTCATTCCTATATACCTACTAACAAAGGTAGTAGGTGCACGTCATTCCTATATACCTACTAACAAAGGTAGTAGGTTCACGTCATTCCTATATACCTACTAACAAAGGTAGTAAGTTCACGTCATTCCTATATACCTACTAACAAAGGTAGTAGGTTTACGTCATTCCTATATACCTACTAACAAAAGTAGTAGGTTCACGTCATTCCTATATACCTACTAACAAAGGTAGTTTGGTTCACGTCATTCCTATATACCTACTAAGAAAGGTAGTAAGTTCACGTCATTCCTATATACCTACTAACAAAGGTAGTAGGTTCACGGCATTCCTATAAACCTACTAACAAAGGTAGTAGGTTCACGTCATTCATATATACCTACTAACAAAGGTAGTAGGTTCACGTCATTCATATATACCTACTAACAAAGGTAGTAGGTTCACGTCATTCCTATATACCTACTAACAAAGGTAGTAAGTTCACGTCATTCCTATATACCTACTAGCAAAGGTAGTAGGTTCACGGCATTCCTATATACCTACTAACAAAGGTAGTAGGTTCACGTCATTCCTATATACCTACTAACAAAGGTAGTAAGTTCACGTCATTCCTATATACCTACTAACAAAGGTAGTAGGTTCACGGCATTCCTATATACCTACTAACAAAGGTAGTAGGTTCACGTCATTCCTATATACCTACTAACAAAGGTAGTAGGTTCACGTCATTCCTATATACCTACTAACAAAAGTAGTAGGTTCACGTCATTCCTATATACCTACTATCAAAGGTAGTAGGTTCGCGTCATTCCCATATACCTACTAACAAAGGTAGTAAGTTCACGTCATTCCTATATACCTACTAACAAAGGTAGTAGGTTCACGTCATTCCTATATACCTACTAACACAGGTAGTAGGTTCACGTCATTCCTATATACCTACTAACAAAGGTAGTAGGTTCACGTCATTCATATATACCTACTAACAAAGGTAGTAAGTTCACGTCATTCCTATATACCTACTAACAAAGGTAGTAGGTTCACGTCATTCCTATATACCTACTAACAAAGGTAGTAGGTTCACGTCAGTCCTATATACCTGCTAACAAATGTAGTAGGTTCACGTCATTCCTATATACCTACTAACAAAGGTAGTAAGTTCACGTCATTCCTATATACCTACTAACAAAGGTAGTAGGTTCACGTCATTCCTATATACCTACTAACAAAGGTAGTAGGTTTACGTCATTCCTATATACCTACTAACTAAGGTAGTAAGTTCACGTCATTCCTATATACCTACTAACAAAGGTAGTAGGTTTACGTCATTCCTATATACCTACTAACAAAAGTAGTAGGTTCACGTCATTCCTATATACCTACTAACAAAGGTAGTTTGGTTCACGTCATTCCTATATACCTACTAACAAAGGTAGTAAGTTCACGTCATTCCTATATACCTACTAACAAAGGTAGTAGGTTCACGGCATTCCTATAAACCTACTAACAAAGGTAGTAGGTTCACGTCATTCATATATACCTACTAACAAAGGTAGTAGGTTCACGTCATTCATATATACCTACTAACAAAGGTAGTAGGTTCACGTCATTCCTATATACCTACTAACAAAGGTAGTAAGTTCACGTCATTCCTATATACCTACTAGCAAAGGTAGTAGGTTCACGGCATTCCTATATACCTACTAACAAAGGTAGTAGGTTCACGTCATTCCTATATACCTACTAACAAAGGTAGTAAGTTCACGTCATTCCTATATACCTACTAACAAAGGTAGTAGGTTCACGGCATTCCTATATACCTACTAACAAAGGTAGTAGGTTCACGTCATTCCTATATACCTACTAACAAAGGTAGTAGGTTCACGTCATTCCTATATACCTACTAACAAAAGTAGTAGGTTCACGTCATTCCTATATACCTACTATCAAAGGTAGTAGGTTCGCGTCATTCCCATATACCTACTAACAAAGGTAGTAAGTTCACGTCATTCCTATATACCTACTAACAAAGGTAGTAGGTTCACGT
Source organism: Chirona hameri (assembly GCA_036785665.1). Classification (NCBI taxonomy): domain Eukaryota; kingdom Metazoa; phylum Arthropoda; class Thecostraca; order Balanomorpha; family Balanidae; genus Chirona; species Chirona hameri. The sequence goes on from JAXIVJ010001699.1 coordinate 107,634, forward strand.
CATTCCTATATACCTACTAACACAGGTAGTAGGTTCACGTCATTCCTATATACCTACTAACAAAGGTAGTAGGTTCACGTCATTCATATATACCTACTAACAAAGGTAGTAAGTTTACGTCATTCCTATATACCTACTAACAAAGGTAGTAGGTTCACGTCATTCCTATATACCTACTAACAAAGGTAGTAGGTTCACGTCAGTCCTATATACCTGCTAACAAATGTAGTAGGTTCACGTCATTCCTATATACCTACTAACAAAGGTAGTAAGTTCACGTCATTCCTATATACCTACTAACAAAGGTAGTAGGTTCACGTCATTCCTATATACCTACTAACAAAGGTAGTAGGTTTACGTCATTCCTATATACCTACTAACTAAGGTAGTAAGTTCACGTCATTCCTATATACCTACTAACAAAGGTAGTAGGTTCACGTCATTCCTATATACCTACTAACAAAGGTAGTAGGTTCACGTCATTCCTATATACCTACTAACAAAGGTAGTAGGTTCACGTCATTCCTATATACCTACTAACAAAAGTAGTAGGTTCACGTCATTCCTATATACCTACTATCAAAGGTAGTAGGTTCGCGTCATTCCTATATACCTACTAACAAAGGTAGTAGGTTCACGTCATTCCTATATACCTACTAACAAATGTAGTAGGTTCACGTCATTCCTATATACCTACTAACAAAGGTAGTAAGTTCACGTCATTCCTATATACCTACTAACAAAGGTAGTAGGTTCACGTCATTCCTATATACCTTCTAAAAAAGGTAGTAGGTTCACGTCATTCCTATATACCTACTAACAAAGGTAGTAGGCTCACGTCATTCCTATATACCTACTAACAAAGGTAGTAGGTTCACTTCATTCCTATATATCTACTAACAAAGGTAGTAGGTTCACGTCATTCCTATATACCTACTAACAAAGGTAGTAGGTTCACGTCATTCCTATATACCTACTAACAAAGGTAGTAGGTTCACGTCATTCTTATATACCTACTTACAAAGGTAGTAGGTTCACGTCATTCCTATATACCTACTAACAAAGATAGTAGGTTCACGTCATTCCTATATACCTACTAACAAAGGTAGTAGGTTCACGTCATTCCTATATACCTACTAACAAAGGTAGTAGGTTCACGTCATTCCTATATACCTACTAACAAAGGTAGTAGGTTCACGTCATTCCTATATACCTACTAACAAAGGTAGTAGGTTCACGTCATTCCTATATACCTACTAACAAAGGTAGTAGGTTCACGTCATTCCAATATACCTACTAACAAAGATAGTAGGTTCACGTCATTCCTATATACCTACTAACAACGGTAGTAAGTTCACGTAATTCCTATATACCTACTAACAAAGGTAGTAGGTTCACGTCATTCCTATATACCTACTAACAAAGGTAGTAATTTCACGTCATTCCTATATACCTACTAACAAAGGTAGTAGGTTCAAGTAATTCCTATATACCTACTAACAAAGGTAGTAGGTTCACGTCATTCCTATATACCTACTAACAAAGGTAGTAGGTTCACGTCATTCCTATATACCTACTAACAAAGGTAGTAGGTTCACGTCATTCCTATATACCTACTAACAAAGGTAGTAAGTTCACGTCATTCCTATATACCTACTAACAAAGGTAGTAGGTTCACGTCATTCCTATATACCTACTAACAAAGGTAGTAAGTTCACGTCATTCCTATATACCTACTAACAAAGGTAGTAGGTTCACGTCATTCCTATATACCTACTAACAAAGGTAGTAAGTTCACGTCATTCCTATATACCTACTAACAAAGGTAGTAGGTTCACGTCATTCCTATATACCTACTAACAAAGGTAGTAGGTTCACGTCATTCCTATATACCTACTAACAAAGGTAGTAGGTTCACTCGAATGGGTTCGGTTCTTTCAGTTGTGTTCGTGCAGAATTCACGAAGGATGTTTGTTGGTTTTTATGTTTTTTATCAATTAAATTGTCAAGAGGTTAATGGTTAGAAAATGTCAGTGCCCATAAACGGTCTTGTAACGATCATGAGCTGTCCGTGTGTATATTCTCATTTTGTGTTCTCTTCGAATCTTATCGTTTCGCAGCAACAAGGTAATCTCAGCTTTTTGATCAACGTCCTAACATCATTGTACATACTCCTGGCAATACTAAGGAACCATAAATATACCAGAGTTCAGAGGTGGTAGCTTTTGTCATCTGCGAGGGGTATGTTGTACATAAGGCGATGGTACTTTGCATGAAACAACATATTTTTTCTTGTGTGAGCCAGTAATCTGGGAAACACAATTAGTAAACAACACAAATAAACCAACACCGTTCGTGAGCTGGTGACGGACATAATTGCAAACACCGAAGTCCGAACCGTTTTAGCATCCTTACTAACCAGTAAAACGCCTTAATCGGCGGTAAACGAGCGGTATCTGTTGCTTCCCAAGGTAACTGAATAGCTCCTGGGACAAACTACATACAAATTAAGTTGTATTCAATTGTTCATGATCTCCTTTCTCGAATCCGCCAAAAGGGAGTACGTTCTGAGCGCTGTATCCTTCATCGTATAAATGAATGCTTACATAAATCAAGCCATTTTTGATCAAGAAGGATTGTTGTTCATTTCGACTCAAACCGTTTTCGTTTTTTTTCTTCTTTAAACCCCGGTACCTCCAGCTGCTCGCTTTTCTCCTCAGCTTTTTACACATAGTTTCTCCATACTTTATTCACGGCAGGATACTTTTTATCCATGACAGGTTGATACAACTTCCGTTTCCATTATCACATGTCAGACTATATATTCATGGGTGAGTCCAATGATTAAAGTTCGTCATGGACGAGACGCGTAGCGTCGAGTCCATGACGCACTTTAATATTCATATATTCATGAGCGAGTCCAATGATTAAAGTTAGTCATGGACGAGACGCGTAGCGTTAAGACTATGATTCACTTTCATCATTGAAAGAGCCCATGAATTGATTTATCATGCAACTCAACAATTTAATTCATTTTTTCAAAAGTTAAAAAAGCATCGCCCATAGTAAAGTAAACATGTAATTACCCAATGAGGATCACCTACTTTGAAGTCATTGAACTGCCCAGTGCCCATGATCACATCCAAGAGACCATGACGAGATTTGACCATAGGCAGTTACAGATGAACACGAGCAAGTACACGCTCACGCAGAGGGGGGGGGGGGGGTAAAAGGGGTCAGCTGCCCCCCCCGCAATTTCTGAGGGGCACGTATTCTGGCCCATACCTGGCAGGGGCCCGGTCTTGGTCAGGCCCGATCGAGGCAGGGGCTCGATGCTGGCAAAGGCGTGATATGAGGCCCGGTCAGGACGAGGGCCTGGTCACAACAGGGCCTGCTCCTTGCAAATTCTTGGTATGGCCCCGTTTCTGGTAGGGGCCCGGTCTTGGTCAGGCCCGATCGAGGCAGGGGCCCGGTGCTGGGAAAGGCGTGATATGAGACCCAGTCAGGACGAGGGCCTGGTCACAGCAGGCCCGCTCCTTTCACATTCTTGATAAGGCCAGTTTCTGGTAGGGGTCCGGTCTTGGTCAGGCCCGATCGAAGGGGACCGGTGCTGGCAAAGGCGTGATATGGGGGCCGTTCAGGACGAGGGCCCAGTCACTACAGGGCCCGCTCCTTGCAAATTCTTGATACGGGCCCGTTTCTGGTAGGCAGGGCTGCGGGGTCGGAGTCGGAGTCGGAGTCGGAGTCGGTCGGAGTCCGTGATTTCGGCCGGAGTCAGAGTTCAAACGCGGCTGCCAGCAGGACTACTCTGAGTTTACAAGATACCTGTTGGGTGGCATGCACGAGGAAGAGCGTGTCCCTCGTCACCAGCTACGCCGTCTTCACCGACCGCTGTCCCGCCGCCGTCCCCTTCTGCCGCCGCCCCCCGGGCCAGGCACGACACGAGTGCGCCGTGTCCGACAGTGGATAACTTTCCGCGGCCCCGACGCCAGCACCGCCCCTGCGACGACGTTCCAGCTCCCGGCGGGCTGCTGTTGGGGTCTCAATCAGCTGACAGTGGTGCCGGCACTGCGAACGGTGTGGCCGAGGACACACCCGGTGAGCCCGACGAGCCGGCCACCGGTCTGATAAGTCGACTGCTAGCCTGCTGCGGCGAGACCACCTACACGTGCTGCGCGTGCGGCTTCGTGTCACCCCACGAGGAACGCGTGATCGATCTGCACCTGGCGCTGCCAGATGCGCACGTCATGCAAGAGAAGTCGCACGTTCAGCCCGAGATTGTTCTGACTGTGTCGGACCTGCTGCAGCACTACCTGGCTCGGGAGCGGCTCTGCGGCGACAATCAATATCACTGCGCCAGGTGCGCCGGCCTGCGCGACGCCGACCGCCAGCTGCCCCTGATCATCCCGCCGTCATTGCTTGTCGTCTCGCTGGCAGGTTCATGTTCGACCGGTGGACCGGCCCGACACGGAAGGTGCTGGCGCCAGTGGTACTGTCTGAACAGCTGACCGTGCCGCTGGCCGACCGCCAGCCTGCCCAGTACCGTCTCTACGCCGTCATCGTCCACGCTGGCCACTCGCTAGACGCCGGACATTACTTCTCGTTCTGCCGCGCGTCCGGCAGCGGGGGTGGTGCCGGTTCAGACGGCACAGACGGCACAGACGACGGCTGGTGGCGGCTAGACGACATCTCAGCGGTACCGGTGAAAGCGGCACCTGTGACCAGACGGCCGCAGCATTCTACCGAGACTGCCTACACACTGTTCTACCAGCTGGCGAGTGCGGAGGCAACGGGCGGGCGGCCGCCGACGCTGTCGGCACTGCCCGGCCCGCTGCGGGCGGCTGTGGAGCGGGACAACGCGGCGTACCGTCGGGAGCGGCAGGGCCGGCCAGTCAGCGCGCTGCCGCTGCTGCAGGACGGTCCGCCCCTGCCAGGCGCCGGCTACGACGGCGACAGTGCACACGCTGGACCGGAAGCACCGTCTACTGTCACCTGTCGCGTCGGCGGATCGCCACCGGTAGCCACCCAGGACTCGCCAAAGAAGGCGGAGACTGCCAAGCCAAGTCCCTCCCTCCTGGCGAACCTCAGCGGAAGCCGGTTCTGAACCGACGCTGCCGTGCCCTTCCCTTGACCACAGTAGCCTCCCTCTGTGTTAGGGTATATGTTCCTCCTTGTGTGTTAATGGATCTTAGAATGGAAAACAAATATACTTAAATGAACTTTTCGTGACGTTCCTACACCCATGCCAGACGCGCGCTGCCGACCGGCATGCGGCGCCGAGGATACGCACAGAATCAGACTGCTCGAGCCTTTGTTACAATGACCTGCGCGATTATGACCGTCTCCCGATTGGATGCCGACAGGCGAAACTTTAGGTTTCGACTAAAGCGACATCTGCTCAGAGAGTAGTATGGTGAAGCTTATATTGAGTGCTGCTAGGAAACATAGCCTTTTATTCCTACATGTTGGAGGTATAAAAATTAGAATCAATATCTTATGCTACTGTCGTGAATGCAAAATATGTCTGTATTTGTTGAAGCTGGTTATAAAAGCAACCAACTGGAGGTACCGGTGTTTGAACCCGGGGCTTCTCACATGCAAAGCGAGCGCTCTACCACTGATCCACACCCCCGACGATAAACGCTTGTGTGTCGTTTGTACTTCCAAACCTGTAGGCATAAAAGAAAGCAGTAGGTTCACTCGAACGGGTTCGGTGTTTGCATGTGTGTTCGTGCACAATTCACGAAGGATGATGGTTTGTTTTTGTATGTGATTTATCAATTAAATTTTCAAGAGGTTAATGGTTAAAAAATGTAAATGCCCATGGACGGTCTATTAACGATCATGAGCTGTTCGTGTGTAATTTGTATATTCTCATTTATTTTTTCTTCAAATCTTCTCGTTTCGCAGCAAATGTCAATCTCAGCTTTTTGACCAACGTCCTAACATTCCTGGCAACACTAGGGAACCATACATATACCAGAGTCAGGGCCTATTTTAACATGTTAACTGGGAGGGGGCAAATCCCCCCCCCCCCCCCTCCCCTGTGAGCCGTTTTGCGCCCCCCCCCCTCCCCCCCCCCCTAGTCAATACATTTCCTACCCTGATTTCATTAATTATATGTAATTTTTCGCTTGATAGGTATTAAAATAAAATGAAACATATATGCCTGTTAGTAAATTTATAAAAATCCGATGATAAATTCCATGATATTCCTAAGTTTTAGTATTTGCGAGACAAAATGAGTATCTTTAAATTATTTCCGAAATATAATGAATTTCAATATCCTTTGAACAATTGCTCATTAACGGCGTTAACGGTAGGGGAGATCCCCCATCTCACCATCTCGTTGTTGGACCAGGAACGTCGACACAAAATTTGGAGTAGGTGTGGGGGGGGGGGCAACCAAGTTGTTGCCCTTCCACTCACATAGGGTTAATATTAAATCCTGCTAATCTTGCAGGGTCCGGAGCGATCTTGGGGGGTAGGCCCCTGGCTCCTAGGGTGGCGACGCCCATGGTTGGGACAGGGGAGATATTTCCATAACGCTCACAGATATTTATCAGAAATCACTGTTGCGCATGCCCATTATCCAATCTGATTTCCCACTAAGGCTCTTTCCGTTTCGAGGCACGTGCAATTTGTATCACTATAAATGTGTTTTTGTGCAGGGGCGTATTTAGGGGGGTCACTGGACCATGCCCCCCCCCCCCCCCCTTGGGCACCGAAGGCGCCCTCACGCACCGAAGGCGCCCTCATGCACCGAAGGCGCCCTCATGCACCGAAGGCGCCGAAGGCGCCTTCGGTTCATGAAATGCGTCTCACATTCAGCGAAGGGCGCCGAAGTCGCCCTTCGCTGAATGTGATGCGCGCTCCGGGTGAATATGAGGCGCGTTCCACCGAATGTAAGGCGCGCTCCAATACATTCCTGAAGGCGCCCTCCCACATACCTCTAAAGGCGCCCTCCGATACACCTCTAAAGGCGCCCTCCCACATACTTCCAAAGGCGCCCTCCCACATTCCTTCAAAGCCCCCTCCCAAATACCTCCAGAGGCGCCCTCCGATACACATCTGAAGGCGCCCTCCCACATAGCTCCGAAGGCGACCTCCAATACACCTCTGCAAACGAGTTCATGCATGCCTTCAAAGGCGCCCTTTGATACACATACACCTCTGAAGTCGCCCTCAAACATACCTCCAAAGGCGCCCTCCCACATACCTCCAAAGGTGCCCTCCGATACATATCTGAAGACGCCCTCCTACATACCACCAACGCCCACCGATGCAGCACCTTTGAACTTTGAAGGCACCCTTACACATACCTACAGGCTCCAAAGGCGCCCTCCGATGCATCTCCGATGGCGCTCTCCCACATACCTTCAAAGGCGCACTCGAATACACTTTCGGAGGCGTCCTCCAATACATTTTCGAAGGCGCCCTCCGATACACCTCTAAAGGCGCCCTCCCACATACCTCCAAAGGTGCCCTCCGATACATATCTGAAGACGCCCTCCTACATACCACCAACGCCCACCGATGCAGCACCTTTGAACTTTGAAGGCACCCTTACACATACCTACAGGCTCCAAAGGCGCCCTCCGATGCATCTCCGATGGCGCTCTCCCACATACCTTCAAAGGCGCACTCGAATACACTTTCGGAGGCGTCCTCCAATACATTTTCGAAGGCGCCCTCCGATACACCTCTAAAGGCGCCCTCCCACATACCTCCAAAGGTGCCCTCCGATACATATCTGAAGACGCCCTCCTACATACTACCAACGCCCACCGATGCAGCACCTTTGAACTTTGAAGGCACCCTTACACATACCTACAGGCTCCAAAGGCGCCCTCCGATGCATCTCCGATGGCGCTCTCCAACATACCTTCAAAGGCGCACTCGAATACACTTTCGGAGGCGTCCTTCAATACATTTTCGAAGGCGCCCACCAATACACCTCTGAAGGCGCTTTCCCACATAGTCCAAAAGCACCCTCAGATACATCTATCCCAGGACCGAGGGCGCCCTCCCAACATACATACAAAGGCGCCCTTCGCTGAATGTGAGGCCGGGCGCCTCTGGTCTCACAGAGGGCGCCTCTGGGCTATTTGGGAGGGCGACCTCGGAGATGTATCGGAGGGCGACTTCAAGGGTATGTGGGAGGGCGCCTTCAGAGGTGTATCGGAGGGTGCCTTTGGAGGAATCTGGGATGGCTCATTCAGACGTGTATCGAAGGGCACCCTTGGAGGCATGTGGGGGGTGCTTTCATATGTGTATCGGAGGCCGCCTTTGGAGTTATGTGAGATGGCGCCTTCAGAGGTGCTTCGGCGGGCGCCTTTGGAGGTATGTGGGAGGGCGCCCTCGGAAATGTATCGGAGGGTGTCTTCGGGGGTATGTGGAAGGGCGCCTTCGGAGGTGTATCGGAGGGTGCCTTTGGAGGCAGTGGCGTCGCCACAAAACTTTGAGTGTGTGTGTGTGTGGGGGGGGGGGGTAGCCAGGGGTTCGGGAGCCAGTCCCAGGGGGCATATTTACAGGGGAGCCAGTCCCAGGGGGCGTATTTTACAGTATCAGGGGGCGTAGTCCCAGGGGGCGTAAGGTCAAGTGCCGCCCTCATCCCAGGTACCGTCCTCAGCCCAGGTACCGCCCTCAGACCAGGTACCGCCCTCAGACGAGGTGCCGCCCTCAGACCAGGTGCTGCCCTCTGGCCAGGTACCGCCCTCAGACAAGGTGCGACCCTCAGGTCAGGTGCCGCTGGGTGAATTTTTGGAGGCTAGAGAGAACAGGAGCAGGGTGTATTTCGGCAGACCTCATGGGTGGAGACAGGGCTGATTTGGACAAGCCTGTGTGCGGGGCAGGGCGGAGTTCCGCATGCCTGGGACTTCGGCATACCGGGGAAAAGGGAAGGTTGATTTTGTGAAGCCGGAGAACGGGTTGGGTGGATTTCGGCTGGCCCGAGTGCAAAACTGTCTGTTTGCCATCCACTTTTGTAACTGAGGTGTTGTGCTTTATCGCGAGCATTCCTCAGTTTTCCTCTATCCCATTCATGAATGGAAAAGACATGAATGACTCTTTATTGCCATAATTTTGATATTGGTGTGTCTTTTAATTCCAAATTTTGTTTTGTTTTATTTGTTCACAAATCCTGGTCAATTCCACGAATTCCACGATTAAAAAAATATTCGAGAATATCATCAAGTGGAAGGAACAGTTTATTTAAGTTATCGATTTATTGTATAATTTATTTTCCTTAACTTCTTTGCTATTTTGCTAATTTTATAATTTACCCCGCTCAACAACACCTTTCGCTGACGGCACTGGCGGATCCAGGGGCCCCAGGGGAATGCCCCTCCTCACAGGGATCTTGGTGGGGGCATTCAATACAAGTATCCGTTCCCTGCACTGAACGTGAAAAATAATGATCTTAGGAGAAAACTTTATGAAAACGGAAGTTTTTTCTCTCGGGTGATTGAATGCAATTCAAGCAGCCCCGGCGACACTTAACCCGCGCGGGGGAGGGGGGGTAGAATCTGTCACCCCCTCCCGGATTTTCTCAATAACTTGAACACTATTATATGAATGTGAAACGTTTAGTACCATATGCTGCATCAATTAGACGTCTACTTACCAAATTTAAATGACATTGATACAGTGTTTTGGGAGATAATGGCATTATAATGACGTCATGTCATGCCATTGTTGGTGGAAAAACGATAAATGCTTGAATAATCGTATAAAATAGAGTTTTAACCCTCGCCATACGGAAGCTTTTTTCACCTTCGCCCTACGGGGGGGTCCTAAAAAGACCCCCTGTTAACTTCCAAACCAAGCAACATAGAGCAAGGCGGTAAGAACCAACATGTTGCCTGTCATGTTTGGAATGTAACTGTATGCAATTTTTAGGTTTCGGGTCAACGAGTGACCTTCCAGGTCAAGTGAATGGCCTCGATCGACCACGTCCAGAGCAGCGATTTGGTTCAGTCAGAAAACCTCAAAATGAGAAATTTATAAATGTAAATAAAAAGGCATGTTCCTAGACCAGTTTTGTCTCAGAAATACAGAAAAGGTAATGATTTATTCGTATCGGGTAAAAAAAAGAGTCAATTTTGTTTATTAAAAAAATGACGTCATGAATTTCTTACACTTAGGGAGCCATCACTCAGTCAAAAATAGAGATATTTGTTTGACATTTGGTTTGAGTATTCTCCATACTCAGTTCTCTCACATATATTCCGTTGTTTTTAACATCTTTGAAATTTTTTATTTTGTGGTGAGTTTTCAAAAAAAAAGTTTTTGTTCATTTTGGGGGTCAAAAACCCAAAATTCCGAAAATCCGAAAATTCCATTTTTAAGAAAATGATATTGTATATCTTTGCTCAATTGCGTTTGCAATTTGCTTCAAAACGCTGTTTTCTACGATTTGTCAAACATTTATCGTTTTTCCACCAGGATGACGTCATCAAAACATGATTATTTCCCAAATTTCTCAACTAATTTCAATGAAACCTTTTACAGGATACGTATAATTGTTGTACTTAGCTACTAAAAATGTCTGCGAGATGCGAGGCATGTCTAAAAAGTTATGGAAGAAAAACCTCAGGGGGGTCGTTTTAAGACTCCCTCCGTAGGGTGAGGGTTAAAGCAAATTGCAAATAAAAAACGCTGAAAGACAGAAAATCACATTTTATTTCAAATGGCTATCTCGGTTTTGCGAAATTTTTGATTTTTGACCCCCCCCCCCCAAAAAAACTTTTTTTCGGAAAAATTCAACAAAATAGTTTTTTGTTGTGAATTTGAAAAGTGAATTCCTTAAGTTCTAATACCAAAATAAGGTGACTGGTCCAAATCCACTGAGGACAAAAATAGGGGTATTTTTTTGCCACAAAAAGAGGCGTCCTCATGTGGGGGTTTGGCGCCCTCTTGAGGGCTTGCCTTGCCCCCTCCCCCCCCCCCTTCACGGATTGATAAATACGCCCCTGCTTTTCTGTAACTTACACAAAAGTGCCGTACCGGGGGGGGGGGGTTGTTTAGACGCCCCTAAGGTTTTTCGAGGATAGCGGAAAAAACAGCGGCGCGAGCGTTGCAAAATTTGGCACAGCTGTTGGACATGAATTACCCACATGAATTACCCACACACAGCTCAGGTTTGACCTCGGGTCATCTCAGCTCAGGTCACCAGGTCACGTCAAATGACCTTACCTCTAAAAATGTTTGTGGTCGTCCTGAAGCCACAGTGTTTGTCCGAGATTTGAAACTTGCAGGATTGCATAAGGCAATAAGTACCTATAATTTGCATATCTCGGATTTGTATATCGGTGACCTAAGGTCAGGTCAATTTCGTGACCTTCCATTAGAGTCAATGGGAAAACATACAAATTCTCCCTATTCAGATAATATGCATTAGATCAGGTCAATGATTTCATAATCATGTTATTTTAGCTCATTCTTGATGACACAGGTGCAATTAGTTCTCAGTGACATTTGCAAGGTCAGCTGAGGTCATCTGGTGTCACCAGCATTTGGTTGCCAATAACTTGTGATATAATAAAGATAAGGACGTGCGAATGCCATCGCTGTGTTTGTATCGCCGAGTCGCATCACCCCATATGCAACATGACATACATGGGTCACCAAATAACCTTTGACTTTAGGTCAAATTTTGAAGTTGACCTAACCCGGTCACCATAATTGATACAAAGCGTCTTGATGAGACAAACACGATGGTGTCAAAATTATTTATATATGTTCAACTGATACGAAGTTATTCACGAAAAACTTTTTGTTTGGTAAAAAAATGTCATCGTGACCTTTGGAGACCTCTGGAGCCTTAACTATTAACCTGAGCAAAAATTTGAGGACACCAATGGGGAATGCATTTTTCAAGAGCTGTCCACTGTTTTTTCTGTTTGTTCCTAGCTATCATAGGTCCCGAGATATTTTGGGGTTTCTGGAGCAACGTCCTATACTTGGCAAATTTGACCTTTGATGACCTCTGGTGACCTCAATTTTGACCTGAGCCCAAAAATGACCCAAATTTTCGACATGATTTGTTACGTGCTATCGAACGGCATTTTTGAATTCCGTCTACTCCCCATAAAAGACGATTTAGAAGGGACCTGTTAGAAGGGAGAAATGACCAAAAGTTTCGACATGATTTGTTACGTGTTATCGAACGGCATTTTCTATTTCCGTCTACTCCCCATAAAACACGAGTTAGAAGGGGGGTTAGACGCCCCCGTCACGGCGAAGGTGGCGCCGAGCACCTACACGGCGCTTGTTAAGTGCTTTTCTTTCTCCGCGAGGTTTAACTATGAATGTTTTGACTTGATTTTAAAATAGAGACCAACCCTCGGGATTGGTTGGAACGGAGGAATCCGGAGCGAATTGGGCCATAGCCCATGCTACCTCGATCGCTTTCGGCCTAATGGCCAAACTCACCCCATGGGATTATATCTGTAAGAAGACACGTTGTCAATTGTATTAAAAACCATTCAATACCAGGCGAGCAACCATTGCTATGCATACAGTGATCCCCATCAATATTTGGGCGGTTCCCAATTTTTTTCAGTCAATTTTCTTATTCAGGGAAGATGAAAGTAAGACAAGCATGTGGGGAAAGATGGCCTACGCCTGACCTGACCCGAGGACAGGTCAAGGTCAAGTCAAGGTCGCATTTCACATCGATTGAGGTGCCTCTACAAGCTAAACACAATGGTAAAATCACATTGCTCTACTATTCGGCAAAAAAGTTATGGAAGGAAAATGACACATGACCTCTGGGTGAAGATATTTTATATTGTGAAGGTCGCAGGACACACATGTCACATGGACTTTGCATTTTTCAAAAGGTTCGTGAGTCTGGTGAAAATTGGTCACATTTAGCGATTTCCTGTGGATTTATATGCACTTTCATGTTTCCCAATGACTTATAATTGGGTGGTCACAAAATCGAATTCACCTTATATCACCGATATAAAATTAATCCAAAATAGCAGAATTGTAGGAATTTATGACTTGATTTAATCCTGTGAGTTTCTAACTGATCGGTCAAACAATCTGGCTGCGACACGACCTTACATTTTTTTGAGGTGGGATTACTAGACAGTTGACCTAGTGATCTGACCTGAGAAGACCCGATGTAAAAAATGTAACAGGATTTAGGCAATTGATAGGCAAACAGTAGTCCCAAAAATGGCGGCGGCGAAATGCCGTCGTTTTCCGCTATTTCCGAAAAACCTAAGGTGGAAGATATCCGTCCCCTGTTGTTGCGCGTGGTAACGTCTGACACACAGATTTCCCCCCCCCCCCCACCTAAAAATCCTGGCGATGCCATTGTATGGATGTATACCTAAGGAATTGGAGTAATCAACCTTGAGTTTCTTCGGTCCCTTCATGAAACAATCGAGCCAGAGCCCCAAAACGACTGGAAGGGGCCGAAAATTAACCTTTCGTATTTAAAGAACAATTATTTTCACAAACCCACGTTTATACTTTAAACAATGACACGAAATAAATGTTACGTATTGCTCAACTTATCCCATGGTTGTGGTAATTTGATCCAACTCGTGGGGCAGGTTAAGCACGTTGGGCATGGGCTCTGCATGCCCAACGTGCTTAACCTGCCCCACGAGTTGGATCAAATTACCACAACCATGGGATAAGTTGAGCAATGCGTAACATTTATTTCGTGTCATTGTTTAAAGTATAAACGTGGGTTTGTGAAAATAATTGTTCTTTAATTACGAAAGGTTAATTTTCGGCCCCTTCCAGTCGTGTTGGGGCTCTGGCTCGATTATTTCACTTGATCCACCGTTGATTATTGAAGCCGTAGTTCATATTCAATGAAGGAATGACATTTAAAACAGTATTGCGGTTGATACCTAAACAACATGACCTTGGACAATTGGAATTGGACTTAGTTATGGAAAAGGTGCAAGTACAGAAAGAAGTACTTTGTAGCAATACAAAATGAAATATTTACACCTATGGTAATGGTATGGCGTGAGTTGTTGGGCAAAAAAGCGGTTAACTGGCATTTTCCATCAGAGTCATGATTACGTCTTCTTGCCTTTGTGTGCTATGTTTGGATCTTATCTGCCCCCCCCCCCCAGTGGTTTTCCCTTAAAATAGGCCCTGAGTCCAAAGTTCAGAGGTGATAGCTTTTGTCATCTGCGAGTGGTATGTTGTACATAAGGCGAAGGTACTTTGCATGAAACGACTTTTGTACATAATGTTTTGTGTGAGCCAGTAATCTGGAAAATAAAATTAGTAAACAACACAAATAAACAAACACCGTTCGTGAGCTGGTGACGGACATAATTGCAAACACCGAACCCATAAGTATCCCCTTACTAATTACGTGGGTGTATTGAATGTGCAAAGGTGTCCTCATTTGGGTACTTGAGGGATCAGTCATCTGCTGCTTGCAGTTGCAACAATGACTACTTTCGAGCTGTTGTATAGGATATAGGCTTAGATGTACAAATAAATCATTCCGGCATTTCTGCGGGGGTGTAGTTCAGTGGTAGAGCGCTCGCTTTGCATGTGAGAAGCCCCGGGTTCAAACCCAGGTACCTCCAGTCTCTCGATTTTTTCTCGTCAGCTTTTTACACATAGTTCCTCCATACATTATTCAAGGCAGGATACTTTTATCCATGACAGGTCGATAACACTTCCGTTTCCTATTGTCACATGTCAGACAGGGTAAGAATGGACTAGTTGCAGGTTGTTTGGTGAATATTTTCAAAGTAGTAATACAAATATGCTGAAGAACGTGATACACACCAATTTGCAAAACATTAAATATTTCGCCAGAAATTGTTGTGTAAATGTTGATAATTTATCAAGTACTCGAAGTCGTGACGTCAGATGGCAATAGTGACCCGCCGGCCACCGGAAAAGGAGGGCCGGCGTTTCTTGGGGTTTCCCGTGGAAAATAAAGATGGTTTAGCGCTTTCCCCTGATTTGCTGTTCACACAAAACTGCTCAGAATGTAATAGAGATATATTGTGTGCGCATTCAAAACAGGAGCCGTCATCTCTCTATCCTCTACAGCACATGTTCGGGATGGGCTCCGTTTCGGCTAAGGCTGCCCTGCCCTCCGCCTCAGACTCACCACTGCTTACTGGCACATGTCGGCGGGGATGGCCTGCACTGCAGCTCCCATGGCTCTCTCGTTGTTTCTTGGTTTTGAGATTCTTCTTGACCACCTGTTCTTTCAGGTATCCCCCACAGGAAGTAGGCAGGAGAGCTCAGATCCGGAGACTGCCCCCAACGAAACGCTGCCCAAGAAACCACTTTCAAAATGCGACCGTGCCCTCAATGTTCTTCTGAGATAGTTGCTGTCGGGTCCAGAGCTTGTAGGGATAAGGTCTGGAGCCTCTAGAGCTTCCCTCGGGATCTGTGTGGCCGTAGCGATCCCTTAAAATGTCTTCTAAACTTCCGTTAAGTTATGTATTTGGTCGCCAGGTAAATCCGTAACTTTAGTTTTATCCAGCTGCAAAAGAAATGTGTTAAACGAGCCGCCCAAGACTGTCTCATGGTTACTTCGATCGCATGAGCTATTGCCATCTGACGTCACGACAAATCAGAGAGCATAATTTTAAATTACGTAATTATACTTCCTTATTTTAAATATTGATGATTCGGAGGAGTTTATAGTAGTGACAATTTATATTTTAAAAAAAACATTTGCTGTTCAATAAATACCAGGTGACCTGCAACTTGTCCATTGGAAGAGCCGGGTTCCGCAGCAGCAACAAGTACACGAAATGCATCGACGTGCTGCTCTCTATAAGGCATATTTCGCCAAACTTCGTCTCAAGTTTCGTGCGTTGAATTTAAACAGATCACCATAATCATTGGTGCAGCTCGAAGTCAGCAAAACCGTAGACACTGTTCTTGGGCCAGGATCAGGCTGACTCTTTAACCCTATTTGTAACAGGGGGGGGGGGGGGGCGGATTCCGCACCCCCCCCCCCTCATGTTTTTCGCAGATATCTCCAGAACGGCTGGGAGCAGGCCCATGAAATTGTGGGACTTTTCATAGAATTGAATACCGCATATGGAGTCAAAATTTTGAGTTCTTAACCTGAACAGAAGCGGTTCCAGGGCACAGTTTTGGGTGGGTTCGGAGGCGATATTTGGCGATAATACGGAAATACGATCTTCACGGTTTCTTCCTAACTGCCTCAAGTATGAAGGAGTTGCATCGGTATACGGTAATTGCAACAAGTGAAAATTAGTTGATGTTAATGAAATATCATAAAAATTGCATGGCAGAGGCGGTTTCAGGGGCTTGAAAAGGGGGGGAGTTCCAGGAAGTATTCAATGCTTGGCAGGAAGCAAATAGAGCAATGTAAGGGGCATTTATAGTTATCAAGATGTAAAAGATAGCTTCTGCTTCCATTATTTGCATAATTTATTACATATAGAGTTTCAGGGGCGTGTTCAGGCACATGAAAAGGGGGGTGACTGGCATGGTGATGACGATATGCCAGCGATAACGGCGCAATAGACGGCTAGCTTATAATGATATATGCACATATGAGGCCAGAAAAGGGAATAAAGTCATTTTTGCAGAGGCGCGCTCAGGAATGGAAGAAAGGGGGTCATAGTATTGCAAGGAAACTAAGAGGCATGGGCGTACAATGACATAACATACTGCAGTTTTCGGATGAAACACGCACCACAGGCTACTCTACGAACGATTATAAGATAATAGGCGAATCCAGGTAGGGTAAAAGGGGGGTAAGCAATGTTAATTGAAGTTGTAAGTGAAATAGTCACTGTTGACTAGTTAGTATCATAATAGCTGATAATATACGTTCCAAAGGTCTTCCGCCGCCCCAGTTTGGATCCTGGATGCGCCTATAATGAAGTACAACATGCAAAAAGGAACTATCTACGATCAGTAACATATTTATAGTGCTGGGTAGCAACTTGTCTGCGGTTAATATTTTTTTCCCAATTTGACCTCCCTTTTTCACTAGCCTGGTACCGCCTATGGCACAAATATGTTTTTTTACTGTTTTTTCTAATGTCATAATCACATACCATTTCATTTATCAAGAAAACAAACATCAAAAAATGGTTTTATTACGCATTTACTTCACCCATATATTGAGTGACCTGCACACGCCTATGATTTTTGAATTTGCAAACGCCACCAACATATATCAATTTCCAATTCAATCTCTATCGATTCGTATTAGTTGTGTTACAATCGGTCGATAAACATGAAAGCTATGTTGGATCAAAAATACCACTAAAATTTGTAGTTTTTGCCCCCCTGTTGCCCCTATCAAAAATTTAGATTTTGTATTATTTATCAATGTAGATCGTGTTGAGGGGAACCAAACAACGTTTCATTTTTGAAAATCGGACGAGTAGATCTCGAGATCTTTGGGGGGCGGAATCCCCCCCCCCTGTTACAAATAGGGGTAGCCAGGAGCCTGTTACAAATAGGGTTAAAGGGAGTGTGCTTACTGTTTTGAACTGTCAAAATTATTTTTCCTACGATAAGTAGCTATTGTTGTGATGGTTGGATACAACCAAATTTACATCTGGAGCCCCTTTAGTTGAATTTTCACTTATATTGTTTTTACTTATTTTTCGTTTCGATATCGAAAAAACGATCCCCACTACGGTGAAGGTAATCAGAGGTAACAAATTGTTACGCGAACGACGCACCTAAGACAAAATACAGTCCGATCGTTTCGCCCAGGCCACGGTAGATAAAATACGTTCCGCCTATTCAATACGTGCGCTTGTGTGGGTTTGGGTTATATATATCGCCCTGGGTTGGGGGATATATCACCTTGGGTTTGGGGTTGGTGCTGGTGGTTGCAGTTTATCTGGGATCGTATAGCTCCTGTTGTATCCAAAGTAATGATTTGGTAAATACTTAAGTGAGATATTGACCTGTCCTAGCATTGGGAAATTTGGGTGGAAAATGACACCCTATGGATACTTATTTCAAACCAACTTTTGCATCATCAAATCGACCTTCAAACAACCTTAGACGCAGTCGGCGTTAATATTAAAATCGCTCAGCTAGAACTAACTCTTATCTCAATTTATTTCCGTCCTACTGAGGACATAGACAAAGCCGAGCCGCCTCGGCGCGGTGATGCATTTACGTTATTTGTATAAAGGCTATAACCGTGGATTTTAAGAGTATAATTGTTAATGTCGGCGTCAATAAAATGGGTTTCCTGAACAGCGGCTACTCACGGATTATTATTTAAGACGTAATGTTTGAATTGCCCCCAATTGGGATATTAAAGATCTAACATTCCATTGGAGGACGAATTCTGACTGTTTATTATTCATCTAGATTTACTGTCCAAGCCACTCCTGGCGGTCGCTCTTGTGCGCCTGCGGGGGCGGCTCGACCTGCGTTGAGGTGCGGCCGGGCGGGAGGGCGAGGAGGACTGAGAGCGCGAGGAACATGAGTGGGAGGAGTGGGAGTCACTCTCCGAGAGTCGGGGAGGGGGGAGGCGGGAGCGGGCGGGCCGGGAGCTGGAGCGGGAGGGCGGGGACTGGGCGGGGGTTGCGGGCGACTTGCCGGGAGACGGCTCTCATGAGAGAGTCGTCCGAGAGGGGGGGGGGGGGGGGTCCTCCGAGGATCGGCGCTCCGCTGGTGCTGCGGAGGCCGGGGAGGCGGGGCCTGAGTCGGTGTTCGGCTCGGCTGGTTGGGCTGGGGAGCGTGGGTGCCGGTGGATCGGCGGCAGCGACACGTTCGAGGTCTGCGGGGGACTGGGATGGTGGTCGGGGGGTCTGGCGGTTGGGGGTCTGGCGGGAGGCCGGTGGGGTGGGGGGAGGGTTCCGGGAGGGGGAGGGGCGGCCAAGCGCCGGGGGCGAGGCCTGGGTTGAGGAAGGAGGGCGGGGCGTCCGGTGGGGCCGCCGACTGTCGCGCTTTTCTTCGCGCTTCAGACGCTCCGCCTCGCGAGCGAGGGCCCCAGGCCCTACACTGGCGGGTCCCAGGCCGAGTGGGCCTGGTCGCACGTGGCGCAGCGTGCTGCGCGCGTTGCACCCTTCGGTGCCGTGCTCACCGGCGCACCGACCACAGGTGGGCGGTGCGCACCCGGCACGACCACTTCAGGTGGCCGTAGTGCCAGCACTGCTGACACTGCCGGGGGGGGGGGGGGGCGGGATCCACTCCCTGACAGGGGCAGCCACGTACCCACAGTGGATGTGGGTAGGCAGCTCCTTGCCCTTGAAACGGAGCCGAATCAGCGGGTTGGGCTGATCCGGTCGCCGCTTCGTTGGCGATAGGCGCGTGACCTCGCACACCCCTTGGTGTGCGAGGTTCTCGGAGGAGGTTGTCCTCCGAGAGGGTGGCCACGTCTGGGCACCATGCCAGACCCTCCACGGAGTTCAGGTGCGCCGGGGCTTCCACGGCGACCTTGGCTCCGATGAAGTTTTGTCCGACCCATGATGCTGACGTTCTGTTGGGACGTCAGCGTCTCGATCAGGAGGGCTCCTGACCGGATGGGTTTTGCGCTGGCTACGTCGCCACAGATGGCGACCAGCCAGCGCCGGACCGTGAACGGGTTGATTGTCCTAAATGGCAACCCATCCGTTCGCCACATAAGGAGGCGAGCGGGCCCGTTCGGGGGGTGGGGTCGGGGGAGCCGTGCTCCGGGTCGGTTCCTGGGAGGCCCTGAGGGGAGCGGGGAGTTGGAACCGGGCTGGGGAGTGTGCGGTCGCGCACCGGGGGGACCCCAGAGGGGGGTCGGGCGGGGTCGGGGGGACGAGAGTCCGGCGAGTGCCAGGCCCCTGGACGGGGCGGGCGGGGCCCCTGAGGGGGGCTGGGAGGGGGACCGTCCAGGGGGGCGCGCGGGTCGCGCGCCGGGGAACCCCGGATGGGGGTCGGGCGGGTCGGGGGGGGGGGGGGGGGGGGGGGGCGGGGTTCCGGGGGGGTAGCCATCGTTCGTGGCTCAGGAGGGGATAGGATGGGGGCTAACTGTTTACGTTAATTGACACACACGACAGAACGTGTTGGCAACTGCAAGTTAACTCCAAAGACTGGAGGGTACCTAAACCGTGGAGGAGGCTATTGCCAATACAAAAATTGTATCTAAAGAGTCTACCTACTTAAAAATATCTAAAGTCTACCTATCTAAGGGTCTACAACCCTGCACACGCACGTGGTCAGGGTTCCGCACCCGGAAGCGGTGGAGGGCTGGAGAAGGCTGGCTGGTAGTCGTCCCAGGTCCGATGTCGATGAAAGGATGTCACGCACACACACACGCACACGCACACGCACGCACACGCGCACGCGCACGCGCACGCGCACGCGCACGCACACGCACACGCACACGCACACGCACACGCACACACATACACACGCGCACGCACACGCACACACAGCATCTGACGCGACCGACACGTGTTTTGCCCAGTGTCTATCGAAACAGAAAGCAGGTTGTTTAACAAATATAACGAACCTCGATATGGTCCTGGGAGACGACACCAAAGCCAAACTCCTGCAAAAGTCTGCCATAGTTGCTCAGAAGCTGTAGTAAAAAAAAAACGGTCCCTCTACTTGTTTTCTCGCCTTGCCGTTGATTTAACCCACAGCTTAGGAGACGTTTGTGTCTATATAGGAATTATACTTATTCCGAACTAAGTATCACAATTGCCTCAACTTCATTCAGTGTGCAGTGCATACCAGGTTACCATACAAAAGGCGGGGTATTTCAGCAACCTGAAAGTGTTTTATCTTTGCGAATTGCCATATGAGGTTACTGGTTAGTTGGCCCATTAGCTTGAGTGCATGTATTTTATATTCGTCAAAATGAAAAGGGTAAACTATATATATACTTATCTTCCATCTAACCAGTAGGGCGTCGTAGTTGGCGATGTCGAGATGTGTGATTATGCTGCTCACCATGGCGTGTGTCTGTGCTGACCACCATCCCGCGGGACAAAGTTGCACCTCAATATCGTACTGCACGCAACTGGCGCGCTTTCGATGCCTATGCCTACGCCAAGAGGATTTGAGTCTCAGCGATTGGAACTCTGCTGTACGCAGTAGCAATTCTTGTGAGCAGCAATGGAGTTCTTTCTCTTCCGTAATGATACACAATTTGAGCGAGCACGCCCCTTTGCGCAGGTTTAGAGTTCATAACCCTTCACCTCCACCGGTATCTGACGAAACTTTAGAGTTGATGAATGAAAGACGGTCAGCGAAAACTGTTGGGGACATGAATGCTCACAAAGTCCTCAATATTCAGGCAAAAAGGGCAATCAGAAGTGACATGCGAGATAGCATAAAACAGAAAGTTGACGAATCGTCACCGGCAACTCTTTTTCACCAGCTGAAACCGGTAATTGCCCCGAAACGTGGTCATCGTGTTGACCCGGAAAATTTGACCACAGACGAAATCAATGATTACTTCGTTTTCATAGGCAGGCGAACGAGGGAGAGCGTTATGTCCCAGTTTCGGGCGCTCCGGTATGGAGCCTCTAAATGTGCGCCTGCTTCGTGTTAACGCTAGTGCGCTGACGCTGACTCCGGTGACATTGGATCAGCTTTAAAATGTCATCTTCGCCATTGCAAATACAACTCTTACATTGACGGTGATGTTCCGATCAAAATTTTGAAGATGAGTTTTTGCATTGTGGGCCGATCTTTGCTCCGAATAGTAAATACCAGTATCGTTACGGAAACCGTGCCAGAAAGCTGGAAGAAGGCGGAAGTCCTCCCGCTGTATAAAAGGAATGACCCTACGGATCCGGCGAATTTCAGACCCATCACAATTGTAAGTTTAATTTGCAAAATCATTGAGGAAATCGCGCACATTCAACTCACAAAATATATGAAGGATAATTGTTTATTATCATTGTTTATTATCATGTTT
>JAXIVJ010001700.1:0-50000 GCA_036785665.1 Chirona hameri
CATATCAATACGGCGAAGAAACTGCGCGCAGAGGACAGCACCACCGTATTGGGCAGAGCGTGTTCGGGAATTAATTACCCACATTGTGTTAAAACTATTGACCACAGGTCATCTCAGGTCAGATCACCAGAGCCGGTTACACGTGACCCCACTCCACAATAAAGTTCTGTGGTTGTACCGCAAACGTTTTGGCCGATCCGTTTCATAACTTACCGGATTTCATTAGGTCATAGGAAACTACAAATTCGTTTATCCGGGATTCCCTCTGAAGATCAGCAGAGGCCCTCTACAGATCTCGGCAAGGCCCTCTAATAGAACCGGACGGAGGGCCCTCTAACGGCCGACAGTGCCCTCTAGAGCCGAGCAAGGCCCTCTTAGAGGCCGCAAGGGCCCTCTAAAGGGCCAGCAGGGAACTCTAAATATAGAATAGTATAATGTCGGCAAGTGCCCATATAGATTGTGCCGGGACACTAAGATGCCACTATAGATTGGCCGGGACACCTATAGATGCCCCTATAGATTGCCGTGGACATATTAGCATGCCCCTATAGATTGGCCGGGAACACTATAGATGCCCTATAGATTGAGGCCGGGTCTACAATAGGATGCCCCTATAGATTGCCGGGACACTATGCTGATCATCGAGGATCCTATAAAGGGCTGGAAGAGGGCCTCTGCACCCCCCCCTGCTGCCAGGTTCATGCTAAAGGCCAGCGAGAGGCCTCTAACAGATCGGCAGGGCCCTCTAAATGACAGCAGAGGGCCCCTCAACAGATTGGCTGAGGACAATCTGAATGATCGACTAGGTGCCCATAAAGCCCTGGAAGAGGGCCCTCTACAGGTCGACAGGGCACCCTCAATATCCGGCAGAGGTCCTCTAACAGACTTGGCAGAGTCGATCTGCAGATTCGCAGACGGGCCACTCTAAATTGCTTGAGCAGAGGCGCCTTGTCCAGATCGTTGGGGACCCTCTACAGATCGGCAGGGTAGCCATATAAAGGCCGACAGAAGGCGCCTCTACAACCCACAAGGGCCCTCTAAATGCTGCACAGGGGCCATCTGCAGATCAGCAGAGCCCTTTAACAAGCTGGTAAGAGGAGCCCTCTCCAACACTGGCGTGGGGCCCTTGTCGTTACTGCTGTGCTGGGGCCCTTGTGCATTATTATTACAATATACAATGCCTTTAAGGACAATCAAGTGCTGTTAGTGTAATTCCGTGTTTAGACGATTCTTTTTGTTAGGATTCTTGGGCGTATCTTTTATGCAGACGTAAGGGCGTTTTTGCGGCGCTCTGACAACATCCAAAACACAGGGTCTTCGGCCCCAGGGGCCTCTCGCTCAGGTCGCCAGAGGCCCGAATGCCTACCTCCAGGGGGGGGGAGGGGCGATGCCGCATTTGGCCCCCACTTGCCTACGCTCTTTGAATGGGAGAAGTCACAACATTGACCCGCATTTAAGGTGGTCATCCGGATATCACAAATCCGAGATAAAACGAATTGTAAGTACCTTGACCTTATTGAAATCCGGTAAGTTTGAAACCGATCTCGACCATAAAACGTTGGCTCTGGTACACCACATAACTTTTTTGCTGTAGGGGTCAACGTGACCAGGCACTGGTGATCTGACCTGAGATGACCTCGAGGTCATAGTTTTACACACATGTGCGGTAATTCATTCCCGAATTACATGTGTGCCCAAAACGTGGTGCATCGCGCCCGCCGTTTTTCCGCTATGATAGACAAATATTAGGGGGACGTCCTACCCCGCAACGGCGCGGGTTAGAAACAATTAATGTAATCGCAACAAGATATTTGTCAGATGAGGGGATTCGGACCCTAGCCTTGGATGTAACCAGACTGATGCGACGTGAACGCATCGCCTTATACCGCTCTCGGCCATACCCTGACGATAAGAAAATCACAAGAGAATACACGTGGCACAAACTTTGGAGTCATTGAATATCAATATTTCACCTATCTGCCTAGAGACAGAATATTGTAGTAGGTAATACCTCATTTGTGGATGCAACTGATCGCCCATGAGTAGTAGGTATAATAAATGGCGAGATCTGTCGCTCACAGAACGAATCTCAGGCCAATTTATGTCGCATGCTTCTTAGCACAGCCTCCGATGAGAGAGTATGCGGAATCCAAAATCAACCGATCGATATGCTCTATCACAAAAATCATGTCGAAACTATTCAGGTCGTTATTTGGCCTGGTCAATCATGAGATCACCATAGGTCATCAAAAGATACAAATTTATAAGTATAGGACTTTTCTTATTGAAACCCCCAAATATCTAGGGGAACTATGATAGCTAGGACAAACGGAAAAAGCAATATAAAGATCATTCCGAAGATTGCAATCGTCATTGATGTTCTCAATTTTAGCTCAGGGTCAAGTAGTTTAGTCCTCCAGAGCAGAGGGCCGACGCAGGATTCAATTTAGGTGGGTGGTCAGAGCCCTAAGAGCGGGCCCCGGCTGTTGATGTAGCAGCCCCCACCCGTTTGAGAAAACTTTCGCGGATTAACGGTCACATGTTAGTTGAGCGGGGCTCCCCTACAGCAATGGGATCTGTAGATCATGCTAATTGTCTTGTCAACGAGGGCACGTATGGAGAATTTCGCCCAGGGGGGGGGGGCAAATTGGATCAGAGGGGCCGCCCCCACCCCCCTCGTAGCTCAATGAGGGGCCGACATCATTAAAACTGTACAGTGCGTTGTATGTTGTAAAACAACGACAATAAGATTCGACAACCTAAAAACAAAGTTATTTTTTTCATTTTTGGAGTGTAAAACCACAAAATTTCGAACATCCGAGTCATTTTTAATATTTTCTCATTTCTTTTTTCAACTTTTTACTTGCAATTTTCGTCAAACTCGAAATTTTATGATTTTTCAAGCCATATATTGTTTTTCCACCAAAAATACATGACATGACGTGATTACAAATGTCATTATCTTCACAAAGTAATCCACCATCATTTTCATTGCAATCTTGTGATAAGACGTAGACTTGATGCAGCATAAGGTACAGAAGGATTGACGTCGATATCTATCATTGTTTTCAAGTTTTATTGAGAAAATCCGGGAGTGGGGTGGGGGCAGATTATGTCACCTCCAGCAGGGCGCGGGCTAATGCAAATATTATCCCTTAATCTTCTTCAATTCCAAGTCCTTATCTCCCAAAGCAATCCACCATTTTCATTGCAATCTTGTGATAAGACGTAGACTCTGATGCAGATAAGGTACCGAAGGATTGACGTCGATATCTATCATTGGTTTTCAAGTTATTGAGAAAATCCCGAGAGGGGGGGGCAGATTATGTCACCTCTAGCAGGGCGCGGGCTAATGCAATAATTATCCTTAATCTTCATTCAATTCGGGATTCAGGAAACAACACAGTACGTGCATGCCGATTGTTCAAATGTACGATGAAGTTTACAAAATATCTAGAAAATAACGAAATAACATACTCCCACCTTGATTTACAGAAAGCTTTGGATACAGTTTGTTTGGCAATTCTGTTGAAAAATGCACCGCATTGTGATACAAGGGGGTTTCTACAACACGATAGAATCATATATTAATAAGAGGCATAAAATGGCAATAATAGATGAGGTTGCATCTAAGAAACAAATGATGAAAATTGGCGTCACACAGGGTTCAATTTTAGGTCCTCTTTTATTTATTCTCTATATTAATTGACATCAGCAATACAACAGAAATAGGCACCTTTTACTTTTGACTGATGATATACGACAATTTATATTCAAGCTATAAATGTTGAAGAGTTGCAAATAAAGATTAATGAATTAATTCCAAAAATAACGAGTTGTTCCATGTAAATATATTATTACTAAATGCATCAGACAAATTCAAATCTATTCAAGATCAGTGACGTGACAAGATCTTGACATAGTATTACATGATACACCAATCACGGTAAACCCATGCATTAAATACTTAGGAGTTTCTGTATATGAAAATCGTAAATGGAATAGTCATATATATAGTGTAATATGTGTGAAAAGCCCGTGATATATAAGGAGTTATCAGAATATCCAAGCTTTTATTTATCCTCACAGCAACTTCTATTGCAGTACAATGCAATAATTCCGCCACATCTAAATTATTGTGCTGTGATCTGGATTCCGGGGTAGGAATTATGACAATAGCATTAAAAAGCCTTCGATAGTGCGGAAACGAGCGATGTGTCCGCACCTGTAGCTCAGTTGGAGAGCGCTGGGCTTCTGACCTTTCCTTGGTAGTGGCATCCCGAGTTCGAGTCAAAGGACGCTCGACCGGCAGACCACCTCTACCACCACAGGCCCTCTAAAGGCCAGCATAGAGTCCTCTACAGATCGGCAGGGACCTCTAAAGGCACGACAGATGGCCATCTGCATATCTGCAGGGCTCTCTAAAGGCCGGCAGAGGGCCCTCTAAATGCTGGCAGGAGGCCATCTGCAGATAGGCAGAGCCCTTTACAAGCTGGTAGAGGGCCCTCTCCACACTGGCTGGGACCCTTTAGTACGTATTTACATATACATGCCTTTAAGACAATCAAGTGCTGTTATGTATTCGTGTTACGATTTATTTGTTAGGTTCTTTGGGCGTTCTTTTATGCGACGTAAGGCGTTTTGCGGGCGCCTGACACCATCCAAAACACTGGGGTCTTCGGCCCCAGAGGCCCTCGCTCGGTCGCCAGAGGGGCCCGCCTGACCTCCAGGGGGGGGGGGGGGCATGGCGAGTTTCACCTCACTTGCCTACGCTCTTGAAATGGAGATGTCACAACATTGACCCGCATTTAGGTCACCGATATCACAAAATCCGAGATAAACGAATTGTAGGTACCTATGACCTTATGAAATCCGGTAAGTTTGAAACCGATCGACCAAAAACGTTGGGCTCTGGTACAACCAACAAACTTTTTTGCATGTGGGGTCACGTGACTCTGTCCTGGTGATTCTGACCTGAGATGACCTGAGGTCAATAGTTTTACACAATGTTGGGTAATTGAGTCCCGAAAACCTGTGCCCCAAAACGGTGGTGGCTGCGCGCCGCCGTTTTTCGTTATGATAGACAAATGTTAGGGGGGACGTCTACCCCGCACGGCGCGGGTTAAAAACCAATAAATGTAATCGAAACAAGATATTTGTCAGAAGTGGATTCGAACCCACGCCTGGAGAACCAGACTGCGACCTGAACGCAGCGCATTAGACCGCTCGGCCATCCTGACGATAAAAAATCACAGTGAATACACTGGCAAAAAACGGTGGAGTCATATATCAATTGTCGCCTATCTGCCTAGAGACAGATATTGTAGTATACCTATTTGTGAGCAACTGATCGCCCAGAGGTATATAAATGCGAGATCTGTCGCTCACGACGAATCTAGGTCAATTTATTGTCGCACGCTTCTAGCTCAGCTCCGATGGAGAGTATGCGGAATCCAAAATCACCGTTCGAATCGAATCTCTTCAAAAATCAGGTCGAAACTATTTCGGTCGTTATTTGGCTTGGTCAATCTTGAGGTCACCAGAGGTCATCAAAGATAAAAACCTTATAAGTATAGGATTTTGCTTATTGAAACCCCCAAATATCTTGAGAACTATGATAGCTAGGAACAAACGGGAAAAAGCAATAGAAAGATCATTACAAAATGCAATCGTCATTGATGTTCTCAAATTTTAGCTCAGGTCAATAGTTAGTCTCCAGAGCAGAGGTGTACGCAGGATTCCATTTAGGGGGGGGGGGGGTCAGAACCCTAAGAGCGGGCCCCCTTGTGTACGAGCCCCCACCCGTTTTGAGAAAACTTCGCGGATTTCGGTCACTTGTTGTTGAGCGGGCCCCCTACAGCATGGGATCTGAGACATGCTAATTGTCTTGTCAACAGGGCCGTATGGAGAATTTCGCCCAGGGGGGGGGGCAACTTGGGATCAGAGGGGCCCTCGTAGCCAATGGGGGCCACACCATTAAAACAGTACAGTGCGTTGTATGTTGTAAAACAACGACAAATAAGATTTCGACAACGAAAAACAAACGTATTTTTTCCATTTTTGGGAGTGAAAAACACACAATTTCGAACATCCGAGTCATTTTTAATATTTTGTCATTTCCTTTTTTCAACTTTTTACTTGCAATTTTCGTCAAAACTCGAACTTTTATGATTTTTCAAGCATATATTGGTTTTCCACCAAAAATTACATGACATGACGTGATTAAAATGTCATTATCTTCCAAAGTAATCCACCATCATTTTCATTGCAATCTTGTGATAAGACGTAGACTTGATGCAGCATAAGGTACAGAAGGATTGACATCGATATCTATCATTGTTTTCAAGTTATTGAGAAAATCCGGGAGGGGGGGGGGCAGATTATGTCACCTCCAGCAGGGCGCGGGCTAATGCAAATATTATCCTTAATCTTCTTCAATTCAAGTCATTATCTCCCAAAGCAATCCACCATTTTCATTGCAATCTTGTGATAAGACGTAGACTTGATGCAGCATAAGGTACCGAAGGATTGACGTCGATATCTATCATTGTTTTCAAGTTATTGAGAAAATCCGGGAGGGGGGAGCAGATTATTTCACCTCTAGCAGGGCGCGGGCTAATGCAAATATTATCCTTAATCTTCTTCAATTCGGATTCAGGAAACAACACAGTACGTGCATGCCGATTGTTCAAATGTACGATGAAGTTTACGAAATATCTACAAAATAACGAAATAACATACTCCACCTTGATTTACAGAAAGCTTTGGATACAGTTTGTTTGGCAATTCTGTTGAAAAATGCACCGCATTGTGATACAAGGGGTTTCTACAACACGATAGAATCATATATTAATAAGAGGCATAAAATGGCAATAATAGATGAGGTTGCATCTAAGAAACAAATGATGAAAATTGGCGTCACACAGGGTTCAATTTTAGGTCCTCTTTTATTTATTCTCTATATTAATGACATCAGCAATACAACAGAAATAGGCACCTTTTACTTTTTGCTGATGATATACGGCAATTTATATTCAAGCTATAAATGTTGAAGAGTTTCAAATAAAGATTAATGAATTAATTCCAAAAATAACGAGTTGTTCCATGTAAATATATTATCACTAAATGCATCAGACAAATTTCCAAATCTATTCAAGATCAGTGACGTGACAAGATCTTGACATAGTATTACATGATACACCAATCACGGTAAACCCATGCATTAAATACTTAGGAGTTCTTGTATATGAAAATCGTAAATGGAATAGTCATATATATAGTGTAATATGTGTGAAAAGCCGTGATATATAAGAGTTATCAGAATATCCAAGCTTTATTTATCCTCACAGCAACTTCTATTGCAGTACAATGCAATAATTCCGCCACATCTAAATTATTGTGCTGTGATCTGGATTCCGGGGTAGGAATTATGACAATAGCATTAAAAAGCCTTCGATAGTGCGGAAACGAGCGATGTGTCCGCACCTGTAGCTCAGTGGGAGAGCGCTGGGCTTCTGACCTTTCCTGGTAGTGGCATCCCGAGTTCAAGTCAAAGGACGCTCGACCGGCAGACCACCTGTACCACCACAGGCCCTCTAAAGGCCAGCATAGAGTCCTCTACAGATCGGCAGGGACCTCTAAAGGCCGACAGATGGCCATCTGCATATCTGCAGGGCTCTCTAAAGGCCGGCAGAGGGCCCTCTAAATGCTGGCAGGAGGCCATCTGCAGATAGGCAGAGCCCTTTACAAGCTGGTAGAGGGCCCTCTCCACACTGGCTGGGACCCTTTTGTACGTATTTACATATAAATGCCTCTAACAGACAATCAAGTGCTGTTATTTATTCGTGTTACGATTTTGTAAGGTTCTTGGGCGTTCTTTTATGCGACGTAAGGAGTTTTGCGGGCACCTGACACCGTCCAAAACACTGGGGCCTTCGGCCCCAGGGAGCCCTCGCTCGTTCGCCAGAGGGGCCCGCCTGGCCTCCAGGGGGGGGGGGGGGGGGGGGGGGGCATGGCGAGTTTCACCCCACTTGCCTACGCTCTTGAATGAAGATGACACAACATTGACCCGCATTTAGGTCATCGATGTCACAAATCCGAGATAAACGAATTGTAGGTACCTATGACCTTATGAAATCCGGTAAGTTTGAAACCGATCGGCAAAAAACGTTGGCTGTGGTACAACCACAAACTTTTTGGAGGTGGGTCACGTCACCTGGCCTGGTGATCTGACCTGAGATGACCTGAGGTCAATAGTTTTACACAATGTGGGTAATTGATTCCCGAATACCTGTGCCCAAAATGGTGGTGCTGCGCGCCGCCGTTTTTGCGCTATGATAGAAAAACCGTAGGGGGGACGTCTACCCCGCACGGAGTGGGTCAACACAAATAAATGTCACGAAACAAGAAATTTGTCAGAAGTGGGATTCGAACCCACGCCTGGAGAACCAGACTGCGACCTGAACGCAGCGCCTTAGACCGCTCGGCCATCCTGACGATAAGAATCGCCGTGAATACACTGGCAAAATCGGTGGAGTCATATATCAATTGTCACCTATCTGCCTTGAGACAGATATTTTAGGTATACCTATTTGTGAGCAGCCGATCGCCCAGAGGTCTATAAATGGCGAGCTCTGTCGCTCACGACGAATCTAGGCCAATTTCTGTCTCACGCTTCTAACTCAGCTCCGATGGAGAGTATGCGGAATCCAAAATCACCGTTCGAATGCTCTTCAAAAATCATGTCGAAACTATTTCGGTCGTTATTTGGATTGGTCAATCTTGAGGTCACCAGAGGTCATCGAAGATAAAAAATTCCAAGTACAGGATTTTGCTTATGAAACCCCCAAATATCTTGGGAACTATGATAGCTAGGAACAAACGGGAAAAAGCAATCGAAAGATCATTACAAAATGCAATCGTCATTGATGTTCTCAAATTTTAGCTCAGGTCAATAGTTTAGTCTCCTGAGCAGTGGCGCACGCAGGATTCCATTTGGGGGGGGGGGAGGTGGGGTCAGAGCCCTAAGAGCGGGCCCCCTTGTGTACGAGCCCCCACCCGTTTTGAGAAAACTTCGCGGATTTCGGTCACTTGTTTTTTAGCGGGCCCCCCTACATCATGGGATCTGAGACATGCTAATTGTCTTGTCAACAGGGGCGTATGGAGAATTTGGCCCAGGTGGGGGGGGGGCTACATGGGATCAGAGGGGCCCTCGTAGCCAATGGGGGCCACATCATTAGAACAGTACAGTGCGTTCTATGTTGTAAAACAACGACAAATAAAATTTAGGCAACGAAAAACAAGTGTACTTTTTTCTTTTTTGGGAGTGAAAAACACAAAATTTCGAACATCCGAGATAGTCATTTGTAATATTTTGTCATTTCCTTTTTCAACTTTTTACTTGCAATTTTCGTCAAAACTCATTTTATTTTTATTTTTCAAGCATCTATTGTTTTTCCACCAAAAATTACATGGCATGACGTGATTAAAATGTCATTATCTCCCAAAGTAATCCGCCATTTTGTTTTGCAATCTTGTGATAAGACGTAAACTTGATGCAGCATAAGGTACGGAAGGATTGACATCGATATCTATCATTGTTTTCAAGTTATTGAGAACATCCTGGAGGGGGGGGGGGGGGCAGATTAAGTCACCTCCAGCAGGACGCGGGCTAATGCAAATATTATCCTTAATCTTCTTCAATTCGGATTCAGGAAACAACACAGTACTTACATGCCGATTGTTCAAATGTACGATGAAGTTTCCAAAATATCTACAAAATAACGAAATAACATGCTCCACCTTCATTTACAGAAAGCTTTGGATACAGTTTGCTTGGCAATTCTCTTGAAAAAATACACCGCATTGATGCAAGGGGTTTCTACAACACGATAGAATCATATAATAATAAGAGGCATAAAATGGCAATAATAGATGAGGTTGCATTTCAGAAAAAAATGATGAAAATTGGCGTCCCACAGGGTTCAATTTTAGGTCCTCTGTTATTTATTCTCTATATTAATGACATCAGCAATACAACAAAAATAGGCACCTTTTACTTATTTGCTGATGATATACGGCAATTTATATTCAAGCCATAAATGTTGAAGAGTTGCAAATAAAGATTAATGAATTAATTCCAAAAATAACGAGTTGTTCCATGTAAATATATTATCACTAAATGCATCAAAGACAAATTTCCAAATCTATTCAAGATCAGTGACGTGACAAGATCTTGACATAGTATTACTTGACATAGTATACTCTTCTGGTAGTGGTAGCCCGAGTTCGAGTCAAAGTCAAAGCCTGCATTACCAAAGCCTTGTACTCCTCTCAGACGTTACTAGCATACACTGAAAACAATGATAACTTTCACTGGTCTTCCTTCGAGAGCCTCACTGGCGCTCGACCGGCAGACCACCTCTACCACCACAGGACCCTCTAAAGGCCAGCATAGAGTCCTCTACATATCGGCAGGGGCCTCTAAAGGCCGGCAGTGGGCCCTCTACGCTCACTCTACAGATTATCTGGGACACTGCAGATCGATAGGGCCCCTAAAGACTGGAAGAGGGCCGTCTACAGGTCGGTAGGGCCCTCTAAATACCGGTAGAGGCCCTCTAAAGGCCGGCAGGCAGGCGAGGCGATCTGCAGATTGGCAGGGCCCGCTAAAGGCCGGCAAGGCCTTTAGCGGGCCCTGCCAATCTCATTCTCCCCAGTGCTTTGCCCAGAGCTGGGCAAAGCACTGGGGAGAATGAGCAGCTCCAGAGCGGCACGCTGTGACGGGGTGCAACTGCAACTAGTCAGATAGTGTTTCGCGGTGGTGGGTCCCCATATACTGGACATTGTAAATCATTCAATTGTCAGAGGTGAGGTTTTGGCAGTGTGGAAACATGCGTCAGTAGTTCCCATATGGAAATCGGGTGACAGGTCAAAACCGAGCAACTTTAGACCTGTGAGTGTGCTAAATGTGATCTCAAAGCTAGCGGAAAAGATCATCGGAGTTCAGCTCACTGACTACATCAGTCAGAATCGTATTTTGTCACCATCACAACACGCATATAGAAAATGTCATTCAACGGAAAGTGCTCTCCTCGATCTGATCTCCATCATCACCAGGAACAGAGATGCAGGGCTATTAACTTGTGTGACGTAATGTGACCTGTCTAAAGCTTTCGATTCTATCAACCGTCAAATGCTTCTGTCAAAGCTAAATTGGTACGGGATATCAACACACTGGTTTCAAGACTATTTTACCGATAGAACACAGTCAGTGCGATCCAGTGGGGCTCTGAAAATAGATCACGGGGTAGTCCAAGGCAGCAACCTCGGCCCAGTGATGTTCACACTGTTCATGAACGACATTACATGTCATCTGTCATCTCATGCCTCCATCGTATCTTGTGCAGACGACACTCAGATCATTCATAGTGCCCCACCCACGCCTGCCGGTCTCATCAAACTCCAGACCAGAGTAGAGAACGACCTGAGAGCCCTATCAAAGTGGTTCACATCGAACGGATTGAAGGTAAACCCTTCGAAGACAGAAATAGTGTTGTTTAGCACTCCTGCAATCCTCAAAAAGCTTCCTGACTTGTGTATGTTATTCGGCGATGTTCAGGTCAAACCAGTCTCGGATATGAGAGTACTTGGCGTTCAGCTAGATGGGACGTTGAACATGCAGAAACATACAAGTAGAGTGGTGCAACGCTGCTACAGTACGCTTATCACCATCTCAAAGATCCGTGCTATGCTGCCAAAGAGAACCGTCATACGTCTGATAGAGTCTCTGGTCTTCTCTCAGATAGCATATTGTCTCCCAGCCTGGGTGCCGCCCACACAAAATCAGCGAAACCGTATTCAAAAAGTTATCAATTTTGCCGTGAGAATAGTCTTCAGAAAGAAAAAGTCGGACCATATAAGTGAACATCGCAAAAAATTGGGATGGATGGATTTCGAGACGCTGACAAAATACAAAGACAGCATGTGCATGTATCAGCTCCTGAACCATCCTGATGCACCAGAGGGTCCAAAAAGGCACATACAGTTCAGGTCTGACATCAGCACTCGCAGCACACGAGCAACATCACACGGCAGACTACAAACTACCCGGTGCAGACTGAGCGTGACGAAAGCGATGTTTCCAACGAGGGCAGTGGACACATGGGAGGCGCTCCCCATGACTGTGAAAAGGTGTGTCACCAAAGCTTCGTTCAGAAAGCATATTCAATCAGTGTATAGTTAGGTGAGATAGGAACTGGGCTTGATGTAAACAATGATCGTGGCGTACTGTTGGTATTATGATTAATTTACATGTTTTTTACCACAAGGGTTTGTCGCTGTATGTCTATCTGTTTATTTCTGTATTTTAGAGTTGAACTTTTAGGCATTCAACTTATGATTTTATCGTGTGCATCGTGTATATGTTTGTACCTGACGCAACAGCTTAAAAGCCAACGCTGTTGGATGCTGTTGAGATTCGCGAAATAAAAAAGAAAAAAAGAAGAAAAAATAAAGGCCCTCTAAAGGCCGGCAGAGGGCCCTCTATAGATTGGCTGGGGCACTGCAGAACGACAGGGCCCCTAAAGGCTGAAAGAGGGTCCTCTACAGTTCGGCAGGGCCATCTAAATGCCGGAAGAGGCCCTCTACAGATTGGCAGGGCGATCTCCCGATCGGCAAGGCCCCCTAAAGACTGGCAGAGGGCCCTCTCCATATCAGCAGGGACCCTCTACAGATTGGCAGGGTCCTATAAAGGCCGGCAGAGGGTCCTATACAACCGGAAGGGGCCATCTAAATGCCGACAGGGGCCCTCTGCAGATCGGCAGTCCCTCTACATGCTGGAATGGCCCTCTAAAGGCGGGCAGAGGGCCGTCTACAGATCGGCAGGGCCCTCTAAAAGCCGGCAGGGGCCCTCTATAGATTGGCGGGGCACTCTGCAGATCGACAGGGCCCCTAAAGTCTGGAAGAGGGCCCTCGACAGGTCGGCAGGGCCCTCTAAATGCCGGAAGAGGCCCTCTGCAGATTGGCAGGGTGATCTACAGATCGGCAGGGCCTCTAAAGACCGGCAGAGGGCCCTCTCCAGATCAGCAGGGACCCTCTACAGATTGACAGGGTCCTATAAAGGCCGGCAGAGGACCCTATACAACCAAAAGGGGCCATCTAAATGCCGACTCTAAATCATCGGTCCTAGGACCGGATGATTTTGAGTAGGCAAGCCCACCAAAGACGATGGGAGCAGATCTTCCGAGAAAAAAAAACACCTCTAGTTATTACGACGTTGGATTTTGTACACGATCTGTTCCCCGTGCTTCTCTCATTTTGACCGAACTCCAGAAAGCCTGTGCGCAGCTTCCAGATAGCTATGCAGCAACTGGTTGAAATCAGACCCTGGATCCGTTGGTTGTGCCTTCTCAAGTCATGCACGAGACCGTCTCCACATTTGTTGCGATGATGTATGTTGTACAAATCAGCCATGTAATGTATCGCGGCAACTGATCACACATCCCTGCTACGAAAATACCGTATCGGTTCACCACTACTGCGTGATGTCATTGACCTCATTTCGTCAACTCTCGACAGTTGTACCGCACTTCAGTAGCACACGCACCTAAAATTCGCATTTCAGTAGAACACGCAGTCACCTTACACGACATTGACAAGCAAGGGCGTAGGTAAGGGGGAGGGGGGGGGGCAAGGGGGCCATGGCCTCCCCACTGGAGGCCAGGGGGCCCCTCTGGCGACCGAGCGAGGATCCCCCTGGGGCCGAAGGCTCCAGTGTTTTTGATGGTGGCAGGCGCCCGCAAAACGCCTTACGTCGCATAAAATAACGCCCACGAACCGAGAAAACGCACACGAATAAATAACAACACTTGCTTGTCTGTTCAAGGCATGTATATGTAAATACGTAAAAGGGGCCCCAGTCAGTGTGGATAGGGCCCCTTACCAGCTGTTAATGGGCCCACCCGATCTGCAGAGGGCCCCTGTCGGCATTTAGAGGACCCCTTCCGGTTGTAGAGGGCCCTCTGCTGGCCTTTAGAGGGCCCTGCTGATCTGTAGAAGACCCTCTGCCCGCCTTTAGAGGGCCCTTCCAGCATGTAGAGGGCCTGCCGATCTGCAGAGGTCCCCCTGTCGGCATTTAGATAGCCCCTTCCGGTAGTAGAGGGAACTCTGCCGGCCTTTATAGGACCCTGCCAATCTGTAGAGCGTCCCTGCTGATCTGGAGAGGGCCCTCTGCCGGTCTTTATGGGGCCATGCCGATCTGTAGATCGCCCTGCCAATCTGTAGAGGGCCTCTTCCGGCATTTAGAGGGCCTGGCCGACCTGTAGAGGGTCTTCTTCCAGCTTTTAGGGCCCTGTAGTTCTGCAGAGTGCCACAGCCAATCTATAGAGGGCCCTATGCCGGCCTTTAGAAGGCCTTGCCAGCCTTTAGCGGGCCCTACCAATCTGACGATCACCTTGCCTGCCTGCCGGCCTGTAGAGTGCCTCTACCGGCATTTAGAGGGCCCTGCCGACCTGTAGACGGCCCTCTTCCAGTCTTTAGGGGCTATGTCGATCTGCAGTGTCCCAGCGAATCTGTAGATTGAGCGTTTAAAAGCGTCTCTAAAGGCCCTCTGCCGGCCTTTAGAGAGCCCTGCAGATCTGCAGATGGTCATCTGTCGGCCTTTAGAGGCCCCTGCCGATCTGTTAGAGGAATCTATGCTGACCTTTAGAGGGTCCTGTGGTGGTAGAGGTGGTCTGCCGGTCGAGCGCCCTTTGACTCGAACTCGGGCTGCCACTACCAGGAAAGGTCAGAAGCCCAGCGCTCTCCCACTGAGCTACAGGTGCGGACAAACCGCTCGTTTCCGCACTATCGAAGGCTTTTTAATGCTATTGTCATAATTCCTACCCCAGAATCCAGAGCACTGCACAATAATTTAGATGGGGCGGAATTAATGCATTGTACTGCAACAGAAGTTGCTGTGAGGATAAATAAAGCTTGGATATTCTGATAACTCTTATATATTACGGCTTTTCACACATATTACACCATATATATGACTATTCCATTTACGATTTTCATCTACAAGAACTCCTAAGTATTTAATGCATGGGTTTACCGTGATTGGTGTATCATTTCATACTATGTCAAGATCTTGTCACGTCACTGATCTTGAATAGATTTGGAAATTTGTCTTTGATGCATTTAGTGATAATATATTTAAATGGAACAACTCGTTATTTTTGGAATTAATTCATTAATCTTTATTTGCAACTCTTCAACATTTATAGCTTAAATACAAATTGCCGTATATCATCAGCAAATAAGTAAAAGGTGCCTATTTTTGTTGTATTGCTGATGTCATTAATATAGAGAATAAATAAAAGAGGACCTAAAATTGAACCCTGTGGGACGCCAATTTTCATCATTTTTTCTTCTTAGATGCAACCTCATCTATTATTGCCATTTTATGCCTCTTATTATTATATGATTCTATCGTGTTGTAGAAACCCCTTGCATCAATGCGGTGTATTTTTTTCAAGAGAATTGCCAAGCAAACTGTATCCAAAGCTTTCTGTAAATGAAGGTGGAGCATGTTATTTCGTTATTTTGTAGATATTTTGTAAACTTCATCGTACATTCGAACAATCGGCATGTAAGTACTGTGTTGTTTCCTGAATCCGAATTGAAGAAGATTAAGGATAATATTTGCGGAATGTGTATGTGTATGTGAATGTGTATGAATGTATGCGGAATCCAAAATCACCGTTCGAATGCTCTTCAAAAATCATGTCGAAACTATTTCGGTCGTTATTTGGCTTCGTCAATCTTGAGGTCACCAGAGGTCATCGAAGATAAAAAATTCCAAGTATAGGATTTTGCTTATGAAACCCCCAGATATCTTGGGAACTATGATAGCTAGGAACAAACGGGAAAAAGCAATAGAAAGATTATTACAAAATGCAATCGTCATTGATGTTCTCAAATTTTAGCTCAGGTCAATAGTTTAGTCTCCAGAGCAGTGGCGCACGCTGGATTCCATTTCGGGGGGGGGGGGGGGTGGGGTCAGAGCCCTAAGAGCGGGCCCCCTTGTGTACGAGCCACCACCCGTTTTGAGAAAACTTCGCGGATTTCGGTCACTTGTTCTTGAGCGGGCCCCCTGCAGCATGGGATCTGAGACATGCTAATTGTCTTGTCAACAGGGGCGTATGGAGAATTTTTCCCAGGAGGGGGGGCAACTTGGGATCAGAGGGGCCCTCGTAGCCAATGGGGGCCACATCATTAAAACAGTACAGTGCGTTGTATGTTGTAAAACAACGACAAATAAGATTTCGACAACGAAAAACAAACGTATTTTCCCCATTTTTGGGAGTGAAAAACACAAAATGTCGAACATCCGAGTCATTTGTAATATTTTGTCATTTCCTTTTTTCAACCTTTTACTTGCAATTTTCGTCAAACTCGATTTTTATGATTTTTCAAGCATGTATTGTTTTTCCACCAAAAATTACATGACATGACGTGATTAAAATGTCATTATCTTCCAAAGTAATCCACCATTTTCATTGCAATCTTGTGATAAGACGTAGACTTGATGCAGCATAAGATACAGAAGGATTGACGTCGATATCTATCATTGTTTTCAAGTTATTGAGAAAATCCGGGAGGGGGGGGGGGCAGATTATGTCACCTCCAGCAGGGCGCGGGCTAATGCAAATATTATCCTTAATCTTCTTCAATTCAAGTCATTATCTCCCAAAGCAATCCACCATTTTCATTGCAATCTTGTGATAAGACGTAGACTTGATGCAGCATAAGGTACGGAACGATTGACGTCGATATCTATCATTGTTTTCAAGTTATTGAGAAAATCCGGGAGGGGGGGGGGCAGATTATGTCACCTCCAGCAGGGCGCGGGCTAATGCAAATATTATCCTTAATCTTCTTCAATTCGGATTCAGGAAACAACACAGTACGTACATGCCGATTGTTCAAATGTACGATGAAGTTTACAAAATATCTACAAAATAACGAAATAACATGCTCCACCTTGATTTACAGAAAGCTTTGGATACAGTTTGCTTGGCAATTCTGTTGAAAAAATACACCGCATTGTGATACAAGGGGTTTCTATAACACGATAGAATCATATATTAATAAGAGGCATAAAATAGCAATAGAGAATCTAAGAGGTTGCATCTAAGAAACAAATGATGAAAATTGGCGTCCCACAGGGTTCAATTTTAGGTCCTCTTTTATTTATTCTCTATATTAATGACATGAGCAATACAACAGAAATAGGCACCTTTTACTTTTTGCTGATGATATACGGCAATTTATATTCAAGCTATAAATGTTGAAGAGTTGCAAATAAAGATTAATGAATTAATTCCAAAAATAACGAGTTGTTCCATGTAAATATATTATCACTAAATGCATCAGACAAATTTCCAAATCTATTCAAGATCAGTG
Organism: Chirona hameri; assembly: GCA_036785665.1. Lineage (NCBI taxonomy): Eukaryota > Metazoa > Arthropoda > Thecostraca > Balanomorpha > Balanidae > Chirona > Chirona hameri. The sequence continues at coordinate 17,446 of JAXIVJ010001700.1, forward strand.
ACGTGACAAGATCTTGACATAGTATTACATGATACACCAATCACGGTAAACCCATGCATTAAATACTTAGGAGTTCTTGTATATGAAAATCGTAAATGGAATAGTCATATATATAGTGTAATATGTGTGAAAAGCCGTGATATATAAGAGTTATCAGAATATCCAAGCTGTATTTATCCTCACAGCAACTTCTGTTGCAGTACAATGCATTAATTCCGCCCCATCTAAATTATTGTGCAGTGCTCTGGATTCTGGGGTAGGAATTATGATAATAGCATTAAAAAGCCTTCGATAGTGCGGAAACGAGCGGTTTGTCCGCACCTGTAGCTCAGTGGGAGAGCGCTGGGCTTCTGACCTTTCCTGGTAGTGGCAGCCCGAGTTCGAGTCAAAGGGCGCTCGGCCGGCAGACCACCTCTACCACCACAGGACCCTCTAAAGGTCAGCATAGATTCCTCTAACAGATCGGCAGGGGCCTCTAAAGGCCGACAGATGACCATCTGCAGATATACAGGGCTCTCTAAAGGCCGGCAGAGGGCCCTCTACGCTCAATCTACAGATTCGCTGGGACACTGCAGATCGACAGAGCCCCTAAAGACTGGAAGAGGGCCGTCTACAGGTCGGCAGGGCCCTCTAAATGCCGGTAGAGGCACTCTACAGGCCGGCAGGCAGGCAAGGTGATCGTCAGATTGGTAGGGCCCGCTAAAGGCTGGCAAGGCCTTCTAAAGGCCGGCATAGGGCCCTCTATAGATTGGCTGGGGCACTCTGCAGAACTACAGGGCCCTAAAAGCTGGAAGAGGACCCTCTACAGGTCGGCAGGACCCTCTAAATGCCGGAAGAGGCCCTCTACAGATTGACAGGGCGATCTACAGATCGGCATGGCCCCCTAAAGACCGGCAGAGGGCCCTCTCCAGATCAGCAGGGACCCTCTACAGATTGGCAGGGTCCTATAAAGGCCGGCAGGGTGCCCTCTACTACCGGAAGGGGCCATATAAATGCCGACAGGGGGACCTCTGCAGATCGGCAGGCCCTCTACATGCTGGAAGGGCCCTCTAAAGGCGGGCAGAGGGCATTCTACATATCAGCAGGGCCCTCTAAAGGCCAGCAGAGGGCCCTCTACATATTGGCTTGGACACTCTGCAGATCGACAGGGCCTCTAAAGCCTGGAAGCCCTCTACAGGTCGGCAGGGCCCTTCAAATGCCGACAGAGGCCCTCCACAGATTGGCAGGGCGATCTACGATCGGCAGGGCCCCCTAAAGACCGGCAGAGGGCCCTCTCCAGATCAGCAGGGACCCTCTACAGATTGACAGGGTCCTATAAAGGCCGGCAGAGGGCCCTCTACAACCGGAAGGGGCCATCTAAATGCCGACAGGGTGCCCTCTGCAGATCGGCAGGCCCTCTATATGCTGGAAGGGCCCGCTAAAGGCGGGCAGAGGGTCTTCTACAGATCAGCAATGCCCTCTAAAGGCCAGCAGAGGGCCCTCTTCAGATTGGCTGGGACACTCTGCAGATCGACAGGGCCTCTAAAGCCTGGAAGAGGGCCCTCTACAGGTCGGCAGGGCCCTCTAAATGCCGACAGAGGCCCTCTACAGATTGGCAGGGCGATCTACGATCGGCAGGGCCCTCTAAAGACCGGCAGAGGGCCCTCTCCAGATCGGCAGGGACCCTCTTCAGATCGGCAGGGCCCTATAAAGGACGGCAGAGGGCCCTCTACAACCGGAAGGGGTCCTCTTAATGCCGACAGGGGCCCTCTGCAGATCGGTCGGGCCCTTTAACAGCTGGTAAGGGGTCCTATCCACACTGACTGGGGCCCCTTTTACGTATTTACATATACATGCCTTGAACAGACAAGCAAGTGTTGTTATTTATTCGTGGGCGTTTTCTCGGTTCGTGGGCGTTCTTTAATGCGACGTAAGGCGTTTTGCGGGCGCCTGCCACCATCAAAAACACTGGAGCCTTCGGCCCCAGGGGGATCCTCGCTCGGTCGCCAGAGGGGCCCCCTGGCCTCCAGTGGGGAGGGCATGGCCCCTTGCCTGCCCCCCCCCCCCCTCCCTCCCCCTTACCTACGCCCTTGCTTGTCAATGTCGTGTAAGGTGACTGCGTGTTCTACTGATGTGCGAATTTTAGGTGCGTGTGCTACTGAAGTGCGGTACAACTGTCGAGAGTTGACGAAATGAGGTCAATGACATCACGCAGTAGTGGTAAACCGATACGGTATTTTCGTAGCAGGGATGTGTGATCAGTTGCCGCGATACATTACATGGCTGATTTGTACAACATACATCATCGCAACAAATGTGAAGACGGTCTCGTGCATGACTTGAGAAGGCACAACCAACGGATCCAGGGTCTGATTTCAACCAGTTGCTGCATAGCTATCTGGAAGCTGCGCACAGGCTTTCTGGAGTTCGGTCAAAATGAGAGAAGAACGGGGAACAGATCGTGTACAAAATCCAACGTCGTAATAACTAGAGGTGTTTTTTTTTTCTCTCGGAAGATCTGCTCCCATCGTCTTTGGTGGGCTTGCCTACTCAGAATCATCCGGTCCTAGGACCGATGATTTAGAGTCGGCATTTAGATGTCCCTTTTGGTTGTATAGGGTCCTCTGCCGGCCTTTATAGGACCCTGCCAATCTGTAGAGGGTCCCTGCTGATCTGGAGAGGGCCCTCTGCCGGTCTTTAGGAGCCCTGCCGATCTGTAGATCACCCTGCCAATCTGCAGAAGGCCTCTTCCGGCATTTAGAGGGCCCTGCCTACCTGTAGAGGGCCCTCTTCCAGCCTTTAGGGGCCCTGTCGATCTGCAGAGTGCCCCGCTAATCTATAGAGGGCCCCTGCCGGCTTTTAGAGGGCCCTGCCGATCTATAGAGGGCCCTCTGCCCGCCTTTAGAGGGACATTCCAGCATGTAGAGGGACTGCCGATCTGCAGAGGGCCCCTGTCGGCATTTAGATGACCCCCTCCGGTTGTATAGGGCCCTCTGCCGGCCTTTATAGGACCCTGCCAATCTGTAGAGGGTCCCTGCTGATCTGGAGAGGGCCCTCTGCCGGTCTTTAGGGGGCCTTGCCGATCTGTAGATCGCCCTGCCAATCTGTAGAGGCCTCTTCCGGCATTTAGATGGCCCTGCCGACCTGTCAAGGGCCCTCTTCCAGCCTTTAGGGGCCCTGTCGTTCTGCCGTGCCCCAGCCAATCTATAGAGGGCCCTCTGCCGGCCTTTAGAGGGCCTTGCCGGCCTTTAGCGGGCCCTGCCAATCTGCAGATCGCCTCGCCTGCCTGCCGGCCTTTAGAGGGCCTCTACCGGTATTTAGAGGGCCCTACCGACCTGTAGACGGCCCTCTTCCAGTCTTTAGGGGCCCTATCGATCTGCAGTGTCCCAGATAATCTGTAGAGTGAGCGTAGAGGGCCCACTGCCGGCCTTTAGAGGCCCCTGCCGATATGTAGAGGACTCTATGCTGGCCTTTAGAGGGTCCTGTGGTGGTAGAGGTGGTCTGCCGGTCGAGCGCCAGTGAGGCTCTCGAAGGAAGACCAGTGGAAGTTCTCATTGTGTTCAGTGTATGCTAGTAACGTCTGAGAGGAGTACAAGGCTTTGGTAATGCAGGCTTTGACTTTGACTCGAACTCGGGCTACCAATACCAGAAGAGGTCAGAAGCCCAGCGCTCTCCCACTGAGCTGCAGGTGCGGACAAATCGTTCGTTTCCGTACTATCGAAGGCTTTTTAATGTTATTGTCATAATTCCTACCCCAGAATCCAGATCACTGCACAATAATTTAGATGGGGCGGAATTAATGCATTGTACTGCAATAGAAGTTGCTGTGAGGATAAATAAAGCTGGGATATTCTGATACCTCTTATATATTACGGCTTTTCACACATATTACACTATATATATATGACTATTCCATTTACGATTTTCATCTACAAGAACTCCTAAGTATTTAATGCATGGGTTTACCGTGATTGGTGTATCATTTAATACTATGTCAAGATCTTGTCACGTCACTGATCTTGAATAGATTTGGTAATTTGTGTTTGATGCATCAATGATAATATATTTACATGGAACAACTCGTTATTTTTTTAATTAATTCATTAATCTTTATTTGCAACTCTTCAACATTTATAGCTTGAATATAAATTGCCGTATATCATCACCAAATAAGTAAAAGGTGCCTATTTCTGTTGTATTGCTGATGTCATTAATATAGAGAATAAATAAAAGAGGACCTAAAATTGAACCCTGTGGGACGCCAATTTTCATCATTTGTTTCTTAGATGCAACCTCATCTATTATTGCCATTTTATGCCTCTTATTAATATATGACTCTATCGTGTTGTCGAAGCCCCTCGTATCACAATGCGGTGTATTTTTTCAAGAGAATTGCCGAGTAAATTGTATCCAAAGCTTTCTGTAAATCAAGGTGGAGCATGTTATTTCGTTATTTTGTAGATATTTTGTAAACTTCATCGTACATTTGAACAATCGGCATGTACGTACTGTGTTGTTTCCTGAATCCAAATTGAAGAAGTTTAAGGATAATATTTGCATTAACCCGCGCCCTGCTGGAGGTGGCATAATCTGCCCCCCCCCCTCCCGGATTTTCTCAATAACTTGAAAACAATTATAGATATCGACGTCAATCCTTCAGTACCTTATGCTGCATCAAGTCTACGTCTTATCACAAGATTGCAATGAAAATGGTGGATTACTTTGGGAGATAACGACATTTTAATCACGTCATGTCATATAATTTTTGGTCGAAAAAAAATACATGCTTGAAAAATCATAAAAATTCGAGTTTTGACGAAAATTGCAAGTAAAAAGTTGAAAAAAGGAAATGACAAAATATTAAAAATGACTATCTCGGATGTCCGAAATTCTGTGTTTTTCACTCCAAAAAATGGAAAAAATACACTTGTTTTTCGTTGTCGAAATCTTATTTGCCGTTGTTTTACAACATACAACGCACTGTACTGTTTTAATGATGTGGGCCCCCCTTGGCTACGAGGGCCCCTCTGATCCCATGTAGGCCCCCTCCCCCTGGGCGAAATTCTCCCTACGCCCCTGTTGACAAGACAATTAGCATGTCTCAGATCCTATGCTGTAGGGGGCCCGCTCAAAAACAAGTGACCGAAATCCGCGAAGTTTTCCAAAAACGGGTGGGGCTCGTACACAAGGGGGCCCGCTCTTAGGGCTCTGACCCCCGACCCCCCCCCCCCCCCCCCCCCCGCCCCCCCACAATGGAATCCTGCGTGAGCCACTGCTCTGGAGAATTAACTATTGACCTGACCTAAAAATTGAGAACATCAATGGCGATTGCATTTTGTAATGATCTTTCTATTGCTTTTCCCCGTGTGTTCCTAGCTATCATAGTTTCCAAGATATTTGGGGGGTTTCAGAAGCAAAATCCTATACTTGGAAATTTTTAGCTTTGATGACCTCTGGTGACCTCAATATTGACCAAGCCAAATAACTACGGAAATAGTTTCGACATAATTTTTGAAGAGCATTCGAACAGTGATTTTGGATTCCGCATACTCTCCATCGGAGCTGAGTTAGAAACGTGAGACAGAAATTGGCCTAGATTCGTCGTGAGCGACAGATCTCGCCATTTATAGACCTCTGGGCGATCGGATGCTCACAAATAGGTATACCTACAATATCTGTCTCTAGGCAGATAGGTGACAATTGATATATGACTCCACCGTTTTTGTCAGTGTATTCACGGTGAATCTTATCGTCAGGATGTCCGAGCGGTCTAAGGCGCTGCGTTCAGGTCGCAGTCTGGTTCTCCAGGCGTGGGTTCGAATCCCACTTCTGACAAATGTCTTGTTTCGATTACATTTATTTGTTTTAACCCGCGCCGTGCGGGGTAGACGTCCCCCTAAGATTTTTCTATCATAGCGGAAAAACGGCGGCGCGCAGCACCACCGTTTTGGGCACAGGTGTTCGGAAATCAATTACCCACATTGTGTAAAACTATTGACCTCAGGTCATCTCAGGTCAGGTCACGTGACCCCACCTCCAAATAAAGTTTGTGGTTGTACCACAGCCAACGTTTTTGGCCGATCCGTTTCAAACTTATCGAATTTCATAAGGTCATAGGTACCTACAATTCGTTTATCTCGGATTTGTGATATCGGTGACCTAAATGCGGGTCAATGTTGTGACATCTCCATTCAAGAGCGTAGGCAAGTGGGGCCAAACGGGCCATGCCCCCCCCCCCCCCCCCCCCCCCCTGGAGGCCAGGCGGGCCCCTCTGGCGAACGCGCGAGGGCCCCTGGGGCCGAAGGACCCAGTGTTTTGGATGGTGTCAGGCGCCCGCAAAACGCCTTACGTCGCATAAAAGAACGCCCAAGAACCTTAAAAAATCGTAACACGAATAAATAACAGCACTTGATTGTCTGTTAAAGGCATTTATATGTAAATACGTACAAAAGGGCCCCAGCCAGTGTGGAGAGGGACCTCTACCAGCTTGTAAAGGGCTCTGCCGATCTGCAGATGGCCTCCTGCCAGCATTTAGAGGGCCCTGTCGGTTGTAGAGCGCCCTCTGTCGGCCTTTATAGGGCCCTGCCGATCTGTAGGGTCCCTGCCGATCTGGAGAGCGCCCTCTGTCGGCCTTTATAGGGCCCTGCCGATCTGTAGGGTCCCTGCCGATCTGGAGAGCGCCCTCTGTCGGCCTTTATAGGGCCCTGCCGATCTGTAGGGTCCCTGCCGATCTGTAGAGCGCCCTCTGTCGGCCTTTATAGGGCCCTGCCGATCTGTAGGGTCCCTGCCGATCTGGAGAGCGCCCTCTGTCGGCCTTTATAGGGCCCTGCCGATCTGTAGGGTCCCTGCCGATCTGTAGAGCGCCCTCTGTCGGCCTTTATAGGGCCCTGCCGATCTGTAGAGGTGCCCGCCGATCTGAACAAGGCTCTCTGCCAGCATTTAGAGGGCCCTGTCGGTTGTAGAGCGCCCTCTGTCGGCCTTTATAGGGCCCTGCCGATCTGTAGAGGTGCCCCGCCGATCTGAACAAGGCTCTCTGCCAGCATTTAGAGGGCCCTGTCGGTTGTAGAGCGCCCTCTGTCGGCCTTTATAGGGCCCTGCCGATCTGTAGAGGGTCTCTGCCGATCTGAACAAGGCCCTCTGCTAGCATTTAGAGGGCCCTGTCGGTTGTAGCCAGGCGCCCTCTGTCGGCCTTTATAGGGCCCTGCCGATCTGTAGAGGTGCCCCGCCGATCTGAACAAGGCTCTCTGCCAGCATTTAGAGGGCCCTGTCGGTTGTAGAGCGCCCTCTGTCGGCCTTTATAGGGCCCTGCCGATCTGTAGAGGTGCCCCGCCGATCTGAACAAGGCTCTCTGCCAGCATTTAGAGGGCCCTGTCGGTTGTAGAGCGCCCTCTGTCGGCCTTTATAGGGCCCTGCCGATCTGTAGAGGTGCCCCGCCGATCTGAACAAGGCTCTCTGCCAGCATTTAGAGGGCCCTGTCGGTTGTAGAGCGCCCTCTGTCGGCCTTTATAGGGCCCTGCCGATCTGTAGAGGTGCCCCGCCGATCTGAACAAGGCCCTCTGCCAGCATTTAGAGGGCCCTGTCGGTTGTAGAGCGCCCTCTGTCGGCCTTTATAGGGCCCTGCCGATCTGTAGAGGTGCCCCGCCGATCTGAACAAGGCCCTCTGCCAGCATTTAGATGGCCCTGTCGGTTGTAGAGCGCCCTCTGTCGGCCTTTATAGGGCCCTGCCGATCTGTAGAGGTGCCCCGCCGATCTGAACAAGGCTCTCTGCCAGCATTTAGAGGGCCCTGCCGATCTGTAGAGCGCCCTCTGTCGGCCTTTATAGGGCTCTGCCGATCTGTAGAGGTGCCCCGCCGATCTGAACAAGGCTCTCTGCCAGCATTTAGAGGGCCCTGCCGATCTGTAGAGCGCCCTCTGTCGGCCTTTATAGGGCTCTGCCGATCTGTAGAGGGTCTCTGCCGATCTGAACAAGGCTCTCTGCCAGCATTTAGAGGGCCCTGTCGGTTGTAGAGCGCCCTCTGTCGGCCTTTATAGGGCCCTGCCGATCTGTAGAGGTGCCCCGCCGATCTGAACAAGGCTCTCTGCCAGCATTTAGATGGCCCTGCAGTGGCCTTTCTCATAAAGGTTTGGTAGTACAATTTTGTAGTATAGTTGTAAGATTGTGTAGTAAAGTTTTAAAATTGTGTTTCATAAAGCAAAAACTACTACTTACTACACTCGAGACTCTACAACTTTACAACTCTACAATATTACTACTAGTTAGTAAGCAAATTGACGCGTTCTGTTTCATAATGGTCAGCTGATTTTCCGACGGTAGTAGAATTGTAAAAAAATATTTACAACTCTACTACCAAATAAACACATGCTCCTTTCCGTAGCAAAAACTTATGGACCAGCCAGTCTTTATCTCGCCCTATACCTACCACTCGTGAACGGTATGGAAGATGAGAGAAGAGAGAGAAGAAACAGACGAATATTTAGAGAACGGATCAACATGACGTGGGATGTGCCTGAATCATTTAGGTGAGTTTTTCGCTGTACGGCTGTAGCAGTGATGTTTGGTGGAAATGTTGGCATGATATTGGCAATGAGATTATTTACTTAACGTTATCATCATAAGCAGGTAATTATGATATATCCATTTGAAGCACAACAAATTTATGGTTTCTTCAATCAACATAAATGTTGCACATCTCATGACTCGATTATCAGAAATGACTTGCCAGCATTAGTGGATCCAGGGGGGGGGATCCAGGGCCATGCCAGGCTCGTAGAATTTCTTTGGAGCTGGGATGCGGAGTGGAAAATTCTGACTAAAAATAAGTATAAAGAGTGGGAAATTCAACCAAAAAGCATATGTACCAGGCTCAGGCGTGTCACCCAAAGGTTTCCTAATAGATAGTAGTACTTAGCAATTTAATATAACGGAAAGTGAATGAAGTAAAAAGCGACAAGAAACCAAAGCAAACTCAATTCGCGGTGCATCACACTGTTTATTTCATTTGTGCAGCAATCCAAGGTCATATCCTTTTGTAATGTTCTTGACTACTACCTTTTAAGTTTGGCTATTCTAAATTGTTTCGTTTGTTCTTTAGGTTTGTTGTTTTCGTTTTCATACAATGATATATTTCCTTTTAAAAATATTAGAATGCTTTTTCGTATTTTGTTTCATTTTTACCAATATATCACAGCAATTTATAAAGTCCTTGTTTTTTCTTTCACGCAGCAGATTACTATCATGCCATTTTTACTAACCTACAACAATACAAAGTACTACGCTTTATGAAACACGCGACAGTAGTAAGTAGTAAACTTGAAACTACAATTCTACTACAGTAGTAAGATTGTTAAAATTCTTTATGAGAAAGGCCACTGATCTGCAGATCGACCTGCCAATCTGTAGAGGACCTCTGCCGGGATTTTGAGGGCCCTGTCGACATGCAGAGGGCCCTCTTCCAGGCTTTATGGGCCCTGTCGATCTGCAGATTGTCCCAGCCAATCTGTAGAGGGCCCTCTGCTGACCTTTAGAGGGCCCTGCCGATTTGTAGGGGGACCTCTGCCGGCCTTTAGATGACCCTGTCAGCATCTAGAGGGCCCTCTTCTAGCCTTTAGGGACCCTGTCCATCTGCAGTGTCCCGGCCAATCTATAGGGGGCACTCTGCCGACCTTTAGATGGCCCTGTCGGCCTTTAAAGAGCCCGTGCGGCCTCTAGAGGCCTTTAGAGGGCCCTGTCGGCATTTAGAGGTCCCTGCCGATCTGTAGAGGGCCTCTGCTGTCTTCAGAGGGTCCTGTGGTGGTAGAGGTAGTCTGCCGGTCGAGCGCCGGTGGGGCTCTCGAAGGAAGACCAGTCAAAATTAGCATTGTTTTTCAGTGTATGCTAGTAACGTCTGAGCGGAGTACAAGGCTTTGACAATGTACGAGTATTAGCCCGGCATTGGCTGGGGTCTCAGCCGAACGCCATTGGCTGGGGAGGGGGGGGGGTGACCCCCGGTTATCTTCCGAACCAATAACCGCAGCGTTGACCTGCAGAGGTGGTAAAATATATCGTCTGGACACTCATCCTTACAAACACGTTGGCTCGTACTTTCCTGAGCGACCCTCCAGTGGAAATCTTCGAATTATGAAAAACATGTTAACATGTTTCTCATCCTTCTACGATTTGAATTAGAAGCGCCTTGACGAGACAAGCACGATAGCGTAAAACATTAGTGCTTTATCTTCATTAGGTATAAAGTTATTTGTGAAAAACTGTTTAGCTAAAAACAGTAAAAAAAAATGATGACTTCTGGAACCTAAAATATTGACCTGAGCTCCAATTTGAGGACACAAATGGGAATTGCATATTTCAAGAGCTTTCGATTGCTTTTTCCGTGTGTTCCTAGTTATCATAGTTCCCGAGATATTTGGGGGTTTCTGGAGCGAAGTCCTAAAACTGGAAAATCTGACCCTTGATGACCTGTGGTGACCACAATATTGACCTGACCTAAACAAGACAGATATACCTTCGATAGAGCTTGTCTCGAGCTATCTAACGTCGTTTTCCACTTGTCGCTACGTTGCGTGGTTTACGAGATCTTAGGGGGAGGGGCGGAATCCCCCCCCAGGGCGTGTAATTATCAGAGGCCCTCCAGGGCGCGTGTTAAGATATAACTCTATCGTGTTGCAGAAGCCCCTCGTATCACAATGTAGTGTATTTTGTTCCAGAAAATTTATAAGCAAACGGTATCCAAAGCTTTCTGTAAATCAAGATATAAGGAGCATGTTATTTCGTTATTTTGTAGAGATTTTGTAACTTCATCGTACATGTGCACAATCACAGTAAAAAAACACAGTACATGCGTACTGTGTTGTTTCCTTAATCCGAATTGAAGAAGATTCAAGATATTATTTTGATTAACCCGCGCCCCGCTGGAGGTAGCAGAATCTGCCCCCCTCCCCCCACCCCTCCCTGATTTTCTCAATAACTTGAAAACAATGATAGATATCGACGTCAACCTTTCAGTATCTTATGCCGCATCAATTCTACGTTTATCACAACATTTCAATGAAAATGGTGGAGCACTTTGGGAGATAATTACGTTCTAATCACGTCATGTCAAGCCATTTTTGGTGCAAAAACAATAAATGTTTGAAAAATCGCAGAAAATCGAGTTTTGAAGCACATTGCAAACAAAAAAAAACGTTGAAGGAAAGGAAATGACATTATATTGAAAATGGCGATCGCGGATTTTCGAAATTTTGGTTTTGACTCCCAAAAATAAATATATATTGTTGTCGTTGTCAAAAGTTATTTGTCGTTGTTTTACAACATACAACATATTGTACTGTTTTAATGATGTCGGCCACCTTGGCTACGAGGGCCCCTCTGATCCCATTTGCCCCCCCCCCCCTGTGAGAAATTCTGCCTACGCCCATGTCTCCCTTAAAAGTCAATGGGTCCATTCCAATGGGTGCGTCTGTCCATTGCCATATATTTAGATAACACGATGCCCAAAACAGCTGAGACAGTATAGTGTATAGCTCTGGAAAGAATACAGCAAATAATGACTTAGTGGCAAAACTTTTCCTTTGAACCGGACGTTCCCAAGAAAATGAAAGACAGCAGGGCTTTGCTCGTGTCATAAAACTGCGGCTGCGAGATGAATTATCTGAAAAGTTTGAAATACCTGCGAAAGTTTTTTCTCTCTCGCGAGTTTGAAATTGTATGTGTGTGGGTTTGCGTTAGACGTTAAAATGCTACTGAAATCAAAGTACTCTTTGTGAAGGTTGTGAAAGTCATTCATAACCTAAGCATATCTAATTATAGCATAAGAAATTCATACCTAAGCAATCTTGCAAGCACATGTCAAACTGCTTGCAACCTAGCTGCAAGTAATGTTCGTCCCATCCCGGCTGCTGACACTGGCGGATCCAGGGAGAGGGGGTGGCGGCAGGGGCTAAAGCCCCACCCCCATCCCAAGCTCGACAGGGGCGGCAATAGAAATTAGCCCCCCCCAAAAAAAACGCTGAATTTGGCGATGAAAAACGGGTGCTGTCTGCAAAAGAAAAAACTTCTTGCGAAATAAATAAATATGTTTTTGCCTCGTTCGTGTTTCCTTTATTTGGTAGCATTTTGGTAGCAGTAGGGATAGGGAAAGTGGTGCGTCTGACCACTGGCGGATCCAGGGGGCGGCAGGGGCAAAAGCCCCCATCCCACACTCGACAGGGGCGGCAATAGAAATAAGCCCATTCAAAATCCGCTGAAACTGGCGATTAAAAATGGGTACTGACTGCGAAAAATAACCTTTTGCGACCAAACAAAAACAAATCCTCGTTCGTGTTTCCTCTATTTTGAAGCATTTTGGTAGCAGGAGGGAAAGTGGCGCGTGCATATTTGGAAATGTAGAATACAAAATCCAGACCCATCATACTTAAGTAGCCATAAGTCAGTCAAAACTAAAGATATTGCTTTGAAATTCGGTGTGGGTATTGTCTATACTTCGTTCTCCAATATATATTCCGGTTATTGAACATGTTTGGAAATTTTGATTTGTTGGATTTTTGTCTCCAATTTGTTTTTCTTCATAAAATCATATAAAATATCAAATAATATGAAAAGGCCGGAATATATATTGGAGAACCAAATATGGACGATGCCCAAAACAAATGTCAAAGTAATATCTTGAGCGTTGACTGACTTATGACTCCCTAAGCAGTGGCGTACGCAGACATTCACAAAGGACCAGGTCATTGCCTTGAGGGGCGCCACCCGATCGACAGGGCCGCCACCAATATTGGCGAAATTTTGCAGGGGGGTGGTGCGCCTCTTCTTCCGCACTGTGCGGAAGGAGAGTCGCTGGCCGGAGTGGCATCGTCACTCGCCAAAGAGGGGCAGTCACTAGTCGGAGGGGCGCCGTCACTCGCCGGAGGGGCCCCGTCACTAGCCGGAGATGCGCCGTCACTCGCCGGAGGGCGTGGTCACTGGCCGGAGGGGCCCTGTCACGGGCCGGAGAGGCGCCGTCCATGGCAGGGGACGCCCTCACTGGCCGGGGGCGCCGTCACTAGCCACAAGAGTGCCGTCACTGGCCGGGGGAGCGTCCTCACTGGCCGGAGTGGCGCCGCCACTGGCCAGAGGGGCGTCGTGACTCATCGGAGGGGCGCCATGGCTTTGCATGGGCGCCTCGGGTCCAAATGACCAGGTCATGACCTGCATGACCTGATAGTTGATACTAGGTACGCCACTGTCCCTAAGTATGATGGGCCTTGACTTTATATTCGACATTTCCAAATATGCGTGGCGAGGCTGGAGCTATTTTCCATCTGGAGCGATTCCTGCAACCAACGTAAGTTAAAAAACGTCGCGGTTTGGCGCCAAAGTTTATATAGCGCTGAATAGCGTTCGTGGAACGCAATTCGTCAGTATTTGAGGAATTATTAATGGGACTTGGGTATCGTTGTTTTCCTTTTCCCTGTAAACATGTAGGCAAATAAAATGCACACTTTGTGAATTTGTAGGTAAAGTTAATATTTTTCATTGTCAAGGTTATTTTAAATTACTATAGCTTGGGATGGCTACTTTGGCCTCAGGTCATATCCAGACTCAAGTAATTTCAGGTACCAATTTTAAATCTGACACCCATTTTGCACCATGCTTAGATACTTATTCCGGTGCATTTTATGGGTGCTATGAGTAGAGATCTCACAATTGTTAGCATTTTCAACTAGTCAAGATCAGACTCAGCATGAATTTAGCTACAAAAAAAAATGAAAGCGACAGAAGAGGTAAAATTGGGTTTGTCTGGTTTTTACCACTGGCGAATCCAGAGGAGTAGTGGCATTAGGGGCAAATGCACCCCCCCCCCCCCACAAGAGCATGGCGGGCATGTAATACAAGGATGTCCCCCGCCCGCGTGTTCCTGCATTGGCTGTAAGAAATGATAATTAGGAAGGAAAAAAATCCCCCCGGTCAATGACTTTCTCTTTGAGAACCCGACACCACTACCCCCACCCCCTCAACGACTTTTCGCGTTAACGACCCGACTCCACCCTCCGGTCAACAACTGTTCGCTGCTGAAGCGGAGCGAAATTTTAGCCCCCCCCCCCCCCCCCATTCTCTGACCTAGATCCGCCAGTGACTGCTGATCAAAAAACAACTACGTCGCTAAACAACCTGGCTGCAGGGAATGTCACCAAGACCTTTTAGCTGGCGATCGCCTGCTCACAACTATACAATGTCTATCTGCATCTGTGCAGATAGACAATGGATAAATGTCTCCACGGTTTTGGTCAATGTATTCCCGGGCGATTTTATCGTCAGGATGGCCGAGCGGTCTAAGGCGCTGCGTTCAGGTCGCAGTCTGGTTCTCCAGGCGTGGGTTCGAATCCCACTTCTGACAAATTTCTTGTTTCGAGGACATTTATTTGTCCTAACCTGCGCCGTGCGGGGTAGACGTCCCCCCTGTGGTTTTTCGATCATAGCGAAAAACGGCAGCGCGCAGCGCCACCGTTTTTGGTACAGGTGTTCGGGAATCAATTACCCACGTTGTGGGCAATTCTTGACCTAAGGTTATCTCAGGTCAGATCACCAGGCCAGGTCACGTAACCCCACCTCCCAAAAAAAAGTTTGCGGTCGTACCACATCTAACGATTTTGGCCGATCTGTTTCAAACTTACCGGATTTCATAAGTTCATAGGTAGATATGCAAATTGCAGGACCACGGAGCCGGCGCTGAGACCAAATTCAGACCCGGCGTGCCTGAAGCTGTGTCTGAACTCAGGCTTGCCGGTGTCATGCCGGGCTCAGCACAAGTTATCAATAAAATGAAAAAATAATATAAAAATAGAAATAAATATTAGCAGAAGTCAGAATATACATACTTAGAGATCATGATAAATTGGAGAAGAAAAAAATTATACAACAGTAAAACACTCGGGCCACTGTAAAACAGTGGCCCGAGTACAGGGAGCCAGAGTGGTTCGCCACCCCGTACAAGTTGTACCTGCAGGTGGCCTGACCATCTGCGTAGGGTGAGAGATCGAGGCCACTGAGGGGGAAGTCCACGGTGCAGTTGAGCTTGCCCAGGTAACGCTCCATCATCGGTGAGAACCGCTTCAGGTGCATCACAAGGATGCGCGGAAACTTCTGTATAGAGAAGTTCTTGGTGCACTTTTGCCGCTTCTGACATTGGGAGCAGGTCGGTTTCTAGTCTCCATCCAGCACCTCCTCCGTATTGAAGAGATCGAGGCAGGCCTGCAGGCGGACCTGACCCATCTTGGCTGGGATGGGCAGGCTGAGGCCCCAGAACGGGTCGAACCTCACGGACGGGTGGACACACACGGTGCACTGCAGCGTCGATTTGAGCTGGCCCACAAACAAGTCCGTAAACTTGGAGTTGTTGAGCCGCGTGAACCGTTTCCAGGATTCCATGGCCTTCTCACTGTTACTGAGTGTGACGTCGATGTCCACGGCGATTGGGTGAGGTGGCGAAATGACACGATTGACGTCCTCGTGCAGCCCCTCGAGCAGATACCGGAGAAACTCATGAGCGTCGTGCTGTTGATTGCCGGCGTAGCGAGGCGCGAACTGCTGTAATTGTTCCTTGAATGGTGCTACCGATAACACGCGGCTTGGCAACTCACCTCTCTTCCATATATTTTGCATGAGACTGGCGAACGCCTGCGCGAGCGCGCCCTTCATACTGGAGGTGATGTTGATGTCCTCGGCGTACTGTTCATGCAGGATGAAGTTGTGCAGGGATTTGAAAGGGTATTGGTACACCTTAGGCTTGGTTTTTAAACTGTTAAGGCTTTTAAACCCTATGGCTTATGTCGGTCTCAAAGCGGGCTTCAGACGGTTTGAGAGGGTATTTTCAGGCATTGGGTATTCCAAGACAGATCGGCAGGGCCAAAACGCACTGCATTTCAGGTTTCGATGAATATCCGTTGTCATGGGTATTAACACAGGGACGTAGGAACGTCACGAAAAGTGTGTGTGTGGGGGCAAGTGAAACTTTGATCTCGTATTGAGAGAACCCCCCTCCTATGTAATATTTATTTTCAGATTCGGGCTCGCCTTGGCGAACCTTTTGCCATAAAACAAAATCACTGACCAATATAAAATATTTTAGCAAAGAAAAATGGCCAAAACTGCCCCCCCCCCCCCTGTTCCTACGCCTATGTGGGTATAATGTGAGGCACTGAATCACGTGGTAGCAAGTTTTCGCTCCATTGATGACACAGTTACTGAGTTATCGCCACCAGCATTTCCGTGAGGTCATGATGCAAGGTTTTTTTTATAAGCCAAAACGCTGTCACCGATTAACCTTCGCCCTGGTGTGGGTCATTTTGACTATCCCTGAGGTTTTTCGGGAATAGCGGGAAAACGGCGGCGTACAGCGCCACCAAAATTGGCATAGGTCTTCGCGCATCAATTTTCCACATATTGTGTATTTTTTACCTCGGGTCATCTCAGGTTAGGTCATCAGATCACGTTGAGTGATCTTACCTCCAAAAATAGTTGCGGTCGTGTCAAAGTCACGGGGGCGGATCGAACGATTTGAAACTCGCAGACGTTAATCAGAGCATAGGTATCGGCAATTCGTTTAACTCGGATATTTTTATATCGGTGACCAAAGAGAAGGTCAATTGTGACCTACCCATTACAAGTCAATGGGAAAATATATAAATGCTTCCTATTCAGAGGATATGAAATACCTAGATCAGGCCAATTCTTGCAGAATCATGTCATTTTAGCTCACTCTTGACCCAGGTGCATTGGTGCAACTGTCGCTCAGTGACCTATGCAAGGTCAGCTGAGGACAACTGAGGTCACTAACACTTTTTTTGACAATGACTCTTTATAGAATGAATATAGAAACGTACTCTCACATTACTGTGTTTGTCTTGCTGTCAGCTGCGTCTCCCCATAGGCAACATTACCTACTGGGTTCACAAATGACCTTGACCTGAGGTAAAATTTTGAACTTGACCCAATCCAGTCATCGTGAATACAGTTATAAGTGCCTCGAGGAGACAAACAAGATGGCGTTGAAATTATTTCCTTATCTTCATTAGGTAAAACGTTGCGCGAAAACGTTTTGGAAGCAAATACCAGCATGACATTTGGTGACCTCTGAAGCCTAAACTGTTACCATGAGCTAAAATTAGATTTGTTTTCGTTTCTTCCTAGCTGCCATCATAGTGCCATCATCACATATTTGGAGTTGCTGGAGCTAAGTCCTAAAGTTTGAAAATTTCGCTTTTGATGACCTCCGGTGACCTTAATTTTGACCTGAGCCAAAACATGACCGAAGTGACTTCGATTAGGCCCTCAGCGTCTTTAAAAGGATCGCTGGTTGACCTGAAAGGGTCCTTGCCCAGCCAGAGAGGGTGTTGCTATGCCTGATGTGTCGTTATCACTTAGCAGGCATCTAAGAGCATATGACGGTCTGTGAGTCCCTTTCTACGCTTAAAAGGATCCTCGGCCGGCCTGTAAGGGCCGTCAAGCGGCGACAGGGACTTAAGCTGGTTTGAGAGGGTATTTGTTTCAGAGAGCCCACTCTGAACTCCATTGGGCCCTCTGACCTCCATAGGTTCCGCTCTGATCTCCAGAGGGCCCACTCTGACCTCCCGCCCACTCTGACATCCACAGTTCCACCTCTGTCTTCCAGCGGGCCCCATGTGGCCTCCAGGGAGCCCACACTGACCTCATGAGGCCCACTCCTGCCTCTAGAGGGCCCACTCTGACATCCATATGGCCCATCTGGCCTCCATAGGGCCCGCTGTGACCTCCAGAGGGCCCACTCTGTCCTCTAGAGAATCCACCCCGGCTCCAGAGGGCCCCCTGGCTTCCAGAGGACCCCTCTGGATACTAGTGGACCTGCTCTGGCTTCCTGGGGGCTCACTCTGACCTATAGATGGCCCACTCTGACCTGCAGAGGGCGCTCTCCTGCTTCCACCTCCAGATGGTTCACTCCTCCTCCATAAGACCAACTCTGACCTCCAGAGGTGCCCTCTAGCTTCACGACGGCCACTCTCGCTTTCAGAGGGCCCATGCTGACGGTGACCGCCAGAGGGCCCCTCCAGCTTGCAGAGGGCTCATGCGGCCTCCAGAGGGCCTACTCTGACCTCCAGAGGGCACACTCCGGCCTCTACCTTCAGAGGGCCCACTGCTTCCTCCACCTTCAGAGGGCCCACTTCAGCCTCCAGAGGCCCAATTCTGACCTCCAGAGGGCCCCCGACTTACAAAGGGCCCAATCCGTCCTCTAAAGGGTCAACTCTGGCTTCCAGAGAGCCCACTTTTGCCTTCAGAACGCCAACTCTGACCTCCAGTGGGCCCTCGCATGGCTTCCAGAGAGCCCACTCAGACAGAGAGAGGCCCATTCTGACCTGTGAGGATCCACTGTGGCTTTCGGAGGGCCCCTTTGGCCTCCAGAACCCCCTTGGCCTTCATAGGGCTCCTTTGGTTTTCGGAGGGCCCTCTACGGCCTCCAGAGGGCCCTCACGGCATCCAGAGGGCCAACTCCTGCCTCCAGAGGGCTAACTCTGGCCTCCAGAGGGCTAACTCTGACCTCCAGAGGGCCCCTTGACCTCCAGAGGGCCCCTGCCTTCTAGAGGGTCCACTCTGTCCTCCAGAGGACCCACTCTGCCCTCCAGAGGACCCACTGTGGCCTTCAGAGGGCCCACTCCTGCCTATAGAGGGCCAACTCTGACCTCCAGAGGGCCAACTCTGACCTCCAGAGGGCCCCCTGACCTCCAGAGGGCCCCTGCCTTCCAGAGGGTCCACTCTGTCCTCCAGAGGACCCACTCTGCCCCCCAGAGGACCCACTGTAGCCTTCAGAGGGCCCACTCCTGCCTATAGAGGGCCAACTCTGGCCTCCAGTGGGCCCCCTCTGGCTTCTAGAGTGCATACTCTGAACTCCAGAGGGCCCATTCTGACCTGCAGAGAGCCCACTCTGGCTTTCAGAGGGCCCCTTTAGTCTTCAGGGGCCTCTCCGGCCTTCAGAGGGCCCTCGGGGTACTATTTGGCCCCCTCTGACCTCCCGAGGGCCACTCCGGCCTACAAGGGGCCCACTTTTGCCTCCAAATGGCCCTCTCCGACCTCCAGAGGGCCCACGTTGGCCTCGAGAGGACTCACTTTAGCCTCCAGGGGACATTCTGGCATCCAGTTGGCCTCCTCTCTGACCTCTTGCGGGCCGATTCTGACCTGGAGCCCAGGCGGGCCCTTCAGGCCCACCTGGGCCCGAAGTGACTTTTTGAGGGGGGCATGACCCAGATGCCCCCCCCCCCCCCCTGCGACCGCCTGGTAGGGGGGGGGGGGGGTATTTCCACCTTGCCCCCCCCCCCCCCCCCTGGCTGCGCTCCTGGCCGTGGGACAGGTCTGCACCTTTCGGAACACGCCGTTTCCTGTCCTTCGCGTCTCCGGCAGATGGGACACCTCACACGGAGACGGCCGCCAGGGAGGAGGAGGGGTAGTACGGGAACCGGGACTCCGCATGTCCGCCCCCAGCGGAGGTCATGGCCGCGGGGTGTTCAGTTCCAGGAGCCGCTCTCGGGGCAGTGTTTTACTTCTGCATGAGAATGTTGGTAAATATATCACATCTTATAAAGGAAAGTGCTGTTACGTTCTTGTATTGCAGTCGACTCATGGTTAATTTAATGAATTTTTATAAAGATTTTAACGAATAAATCAAGTGAAGTTGGGTAAATATTAGTAATTATTCTAATAGACTAATTCATTGATTTAACAAAATCATAACCATAAATATGTCGACGAAGTCCGGAGAAAAGATAAGCAGCCGAACCAATATCAAAAGAAGAGCAACACTGAAAAGGTCTTCGAAACCTCAACGTCTGAGAAAGTGGATGCTTTGCTCGGCGATTGTGCGGGACCGGGTGCGAGGCTCGGGTGTTGGGTGGGATTGGTGTTTGGCTCGGGTGTTGGGTGGGATTGGTGTTTGGCTCGTCGGTTGAGTAGGACTGGATGCGGGGCTCTGGTGTTGGGTGGGATTGGTGTTTGGCTCGTCGGTTGAGCAGGACCGGGTGCGGGGCTCTGGTGTTGGGTGGGATTGGTGTTTGGCTCGTCGGTTGAGTAGGACTGGATGCGGGGCTCCGATGTTGGGTGGGATTGGTGTTTGGCTCGTCGGTTGAGTAGGACTGGATGCGGGGCTCTGGTGTTGGGTGGGACTGGTGTTTGGCTCGTCGGTTGAGTAGGACTGGATGCGGGGCTCTGGTGTTGGGTGGGATTGGTGTTTGGCTCGTCGGTTGAGTAGGACTGGATGCTGGGCTCAGATGTTGGGTGGGATTGGTGTTTGGCTCGTCGGTTGAGTAGGACTGGATGCGGGGCTCAGATGTTGGGTGGGATTGGTGTTTGGCTCGTCGGTTGAGTAGGACTGGATGCGAGGCTCGGGTGTTGCGTGGGATTGGTGTTTGGCTCGTCGGTTGAGTAGGACTGGATGCGGGGCTCAGATGTTGGGTGGGATTGGTGTTTGGCTCGTCGGTTGAGTACTGAGTAGGCCGGGTGCGGGGTGCAGTGTTGTGGGTGTGGTGTAGCAGGTGCGGTGTTGTGGGTGTTGTGGTTGGGTTTCCGTTGTCGGACGTGTGACTACCGGCAGCTGTGACGGTTCAGCGGTCCCTCATGATGTAATTCTCCAGCGGCGCCGCCTCTCCGCTCCCCCGCCGAACAGCCTGCGGCCCTCTGATGGCACCGCTCTCCGCTCCCCGCCGAACAGCCTGCGGCCCTCTGATGGCAGAGCGAGTGACTGACATGGAGCCCGACCAACACCAACGGTTGACGGGGAACCTCTGATGGCAGAGAGCGAGTGACTCTGACATGGAGCCCGACCAACACCAATGGTTGACAGAGAACCTCTGATGGCAGAGAGCGAGTGACTCTGACATGGAGCCCGACCAACACCAATGGTTGACGGAGAACCTCTGATGGCAGAGAACGAGTGACGTTGACATGGAGCCCGACCAACACCAATGGTTGACGGAGAATCTCTGAAGGCAGAGAGCGAGTGACTCTGACATGGAGCCCGACCAACACCAATGGTTGACAGAGAA
This sequence comes from Chirona hameri, assembly GCA_036785665.1. Lineage (NCBI taxonomy): Eukaryota > Metazoa > Arthropoda > Thecostraca > Balanomorpha > Balanidae > Chirona > Chirona hameri. Next base: position 38,464 of record JAXIVJ010001700.1, read on the forward strand.
CCTCTGATGGCAGAGAGCGAGTGACTCTGACATGGAGCCCGACCAACACCAATGGTTGACGGAGAACCTCTGATGGCAGAGAGCGAGTGACTATGACCACATGGAGCCCGACCAACACCAATGGTTGACGGAGAACCTCTGATGGCAGAGAGCGAGTGACGTTGACATGGAGCCCGACCAACACCAATGGTTGACGGAGAACCTCTGATGGCAGAGAGCGAGTGACTATGACCACATGGAGCCCGACCAACACCAATGGTTGACGGAGAACCTCTGATGGCAGAGAGCGAGTGACTATGACAACATGGAGCCCGACCAACACCAATGGTTGACGGAGAACCTCTGATGGCAGAGCGAGTGACTCTGACATGGAGCCCGACCAACACCAATGGTTGACGGAGAACCTCTGATGGCAGAGAGCGAGTGACGTTGACATGGAGCCCGACCAACACCAATGGTTGACGGAGAACCTCTGATGGCAGAGAGCGAGTGACGTTGTCATGGAGCCCGACCAACACCAATGGTTGACGGAGAACCTCTGATGGCAGAGAGCGAGTGACTCTGACATGGAGCCCGACCAACACCAATGGTTGACGGAGAACCTCTGATGGCAGAGAGCGAGTGACGTTGACATGGAGCCGACCAACACCAATGGTTGACAGAGAACCTCTGATGGCAGAGAGCGAGTGACGTTGACATGGACCCCGACCAACACCAATGGTTGACAGAGAACCTCTGATGGCAGAGAGCCAGTGACTCTGACATGGAGCCCGACCAACACCGATGGTTGACGGAGAACCTCTGATAGCAGAGAGCGAGTGACTCTGACATGGAGCCCGACCAACACCAATGGTTGACGGAGGACCTCTGATGGCAGAGCGAGTGACTCTGACATGGAGCCCGACCAACACCAATGGTTGACGGAGAACCTCTGATGGCAAAGAGCGAGTGACGTTGACATGGAGCCCGACCAACACCAATGGTTGACGGAGAACCTCTGATGGCAGAGCGAGTGACTCGGACAACATGGAGCCCGACCAACACCAATGGTTGACGGAGAACCTCTGATGGCAGAGCGAGTGACTCTGACATGGAGCCCGACCAACACCAATGGTTGACGGAGAACCTCTGATGGCAGAGAACGAGTGACGTTGACATGGAGCCCGACCAACACCAATGGTTGACGGAGAATCTCTGAAGGCAGAGAGCGAGTGACTCTGACATGGAGCCCGACCAACACCAATGGTTGACGGAGAACCTCTGATGGCAGAGAGCGAGTGACTCTGACATGGAGCCCGACCAACACCAATGGTTGACGGAGAACCTCTGATGGCAGAGAACGAGTGACGTTGACATGGAGCCCGACCAACACCAATGGTTGACGGAGAATCTCTGAAGGCAGAGAGCGAGTGACTCTGACATGGAGCCCGACCAACACCAATGGTTGACGGAGAACCTCTGATGGCAGAGAGCGAGTGACTCGGACATGGAGCCCGACCAACACCAATGGTTGACGGAGAACCTCTGATGGCAGAGAGCGAGTGACTCTGACATGGAGCCCGACCAACACCAATGGTTGACGGAGAACCTCTGATGGCAGAGAACGAGTGACGTTGACATGGAGCCCGACCAACACCAATGGTTGACGGAGAATCTCTGAAGGCAGAGAGCGAGTGACTCTGACATGGAGCCCGACCAACACCAATGGTTGACGGAGAACCTCTGATGGCAGAGAGCGAGTGACTCTGACATGGAGCCCGACCAACACCAATGGTTGACGGAGAACCTCTGATGGCAGAGAGCGAGTGACTCTGACATGGAGCTCGACCAACACCAATGGTTGACGGAGAACCTCTGATGGCAGAGAGCGAGTGACTATGACCACATGGAGCCCGACCAACACCAATGGTTGACGGAGAACCTCTGATGGCAGAGAGCGAGTGATGTTGACATGGAGCCCGACCAACACCAATGGTTGACGGAGAACCTCTGATGGCAGAGAGCGAGTGACTATGACCACATGGAGCCCGACCAACACAAATGGTTGACGGAGAACCTCTGATGGCAGAGAGCGAGTAACTATGACAACATGGAGCCCGACCAACACCAATGGTTGACGGAGAACCTCTGATGGCAGAGCGAGTGACTCTGACATGGACCCCGACCAACACCAATGGTTGACAGAGAACCTCTGATGGCAGAGAGCCAGTGACTCTGACATGGAGCCCGACCAACACCAATGGTTGACGGAGAACCTCTGATGGCAGAGCGAGTGACTCTGACATGGAGCCCGACCAACACCAATGGTTGACGGAGAACCTCTGATGGCAGAGCGAGTGACTCTGACATGGAGCCCGACCAACACCAATGGTTGACAGAGAACCTCTGATGGCAGAGAGCGAGTGACTCGGACATGGAGCCCGACCAACACCAATGGTTGACGGAGAACCTCTGATGGCAGAGAGCGAGTGACTATGACAACATGGAGCCCGACCAACACCAATGGTTGACGGAGAACCTCTGATGGCAAAGAGCGAGTGACGTTGTCATGGAGCCCGACCAACACCAATGGTTGACGGAGAATCTCTGATGGCAGAGTGCGAGTGACTCTGACATGGAGCTCGACCAACACCAATGGTTGACAGAGAACCTCTGATGGCAGAGAGCCAGTGACTCTGACATGGAGCCCGACCAACACCGATGGTTGACGGAGAACCTCTGATGGCAGAGCGAGTGACTCGGACAACATGGAGCCCGACCAACACCAATGGTCGACGGAGAACCTCTGATGGCAGAGAGCGAGTGACTCTGACATGGAGCTCGACCAACACCAATGGTTGACGGAGAACCTCTGATGGCAGAGAGCGAGTGACGTTGACATGGAGCCCGACCAACACCAATGGTTGACGGAGAACCTCTGATGGCAGAGCGAGTGACTCGGACAACATGGAGCCCGACCAACATCAATGGTTGACGGAGAACCTCTGATGGCAGAGCGAGTGACTCTGACATGGAGCCCAACCAACACCAATGGTTGACGGAGAACCTCTGATGGCAGAGAGCGAGTGACTCGGACAACATGGAGCCCGACCAACACCAATGGTTGACGGAGAACCTCTGATGGCAGAGAGCGAGTGACTCTGACATGGAGCCCGACCAACACCGATGGTTGACGGAGAACCTCTGATGGCAGAGCGAGTGACTCTGACATGGAGCCCGACCAACACCAATGGTTGACGGAGAACCTCTGATGGCAGAGCGAGTGACTCTGACATGGAGCCCAACCAACACCAATGGTTGACGGAGAACCTCTGATGGCAGAGAGCGAGTGACTCGGACAACATGGAGCCCGACCAACACCAATGGTTGACGGAGAACCTCTGATGGCAGAGAGCGAGTGACTCTGACATGGAGCCCGACCAACACCAATGGTTGACGGAGAACCTCTGATGGCAGAGCGAGTGACGTTGCCATGGAGCCCGACCAACACCAATGGTTGACGGAGAATGGAACAAACCAGATCCGCGGCTATCATCTGTTAGATACCATACTGCATGGCGAATTTTGATGCCGATAGATTGCAATGCAAAATTAACCAAACATACACGGCAGTATATCAATATCCCATCTGTTTACATTCTTCCTGCAGTGTGCCTTATAAAGAAGAGCCAAATAACTTCATTATTGCAGTGACGGGTACAAACTTACTCATTTGTGTGAGAGGAAAGTTGGAGAGGAAACTAGCGCATGGGTCCCTCTGGTCGCCACAGGGGGCTCCTCCAACTGAACTCCCCGGTCAGAAGCTCCTCTCATGATGGACATCATGAATCTCATTCATGTTTGACAAATAACATCGTTAAAGGATAGTTGAAACTAGGAACCATGACAAATTTGCCTGACTCGTCCATGTTTCGCCACTATCTGTAGGTGACACACAAGGTCCATCAGAAATAATCCATGACATGTCGTAACTGCGTTGTCATTGGGCGAAATACAGCACAGCACACAGCACAACACAGCACAGAATAGCACAGCACAGCACAACACAGCACAGCCGAGCCCAGCACAGCCCAGCACAGCAAACTGCAGCACAGTGCAACACATCACAGTTCAACACATCACAGTTTAACACATCACAGTTCAACACATCACAGTTTAACACATACCAGTTCAACACAGCACAGTGCAACACATCACAGTACAACACAGCACAGTACAACACCTCACAGTTCAGCACATCACAGTGCAACACATCACAGTTCAACACAGCACAGTACAACACAGCAAAGTTCAACACAGGACAGTGCAACACATCACAGTTCAACACATCACAGTTCAACACATCACAGTACAACACAGCACAGTTCAACACATCACAGTACAACACAGCACAGTTCAACACAGCACAGTATAACACATCACAGTACAACACAGCACAGTGCAACATATCACAGTTCAACACATCATAGTGCAACACATCACAGTTCAACACAGCACAGTACACCACAGCACAGTTCAACACATCACAATGCAACACATCACAGTTCAACACATCACAGTACAACACATCACAGTTCAACACATTACAGTTGCCACACATCACAGTACAACACAGCACAGTGCAACACATCACAGTTCAACACATCACAGTTCAACACATCACAGTGCAACACAGCACAGTTCAACACATCACAGTTCAACACATCACAGTTCAACACATCACAGTTCAACACATCACAGTTCAACACATCACAGTTCAACACATCACAGTTGCCACACATCACAGTACAACACAGCACAGTGCAACACATCACAGTTCAACACATCACAGTGCAACACAGCACAGTTCAACACATCACAGTTCAACACATCACAGTTCAACACATCACAGTTCAACACATCACAGTTGCCACACATCACAGTACAACACAGCACAGTGCAACACATCACAGTTCAACACATCACAGTTCAACACATCACAGTTCAACACATCACAGTTCAACACATCACAGTTGCCACACATCACAGTACAACACAGCACAGTGCAACACATCACAGTTCAACACATCACAGTGCAACACAGCACAGTTCAATACATCACAGTTCAACACATCACAGTTCAACACATCACAGTTCAACACAGCACAACACGTATCATATCACATCGCATCGCATCACATCACATCCCATTACATCACATCACATCACTGCATAGCACAGTACAGCAGTGCACGGCACGCCACAGTGCAGTACAGACGCAGCACACCACAGCACAGCACAAAACAGCACATAACAGCACGGCACAGCACGGCACAGCACGGCACAGTACGGCACAGCACGGCACAGCGCATCACATCACATCGCACAACACACGGCACATCACCTCGCCTCACCTCACCTCACATCACATCACATCACATCACATCACATTACAACACAGTACATTACATCACACCACATCACAACACATCACATCACAACACATCACAACACAACACAACACAACACCGCGCATCACATCACAGCACAGCACAGCACAGCACATCCCAGCACAGCACAGCGCTGATGGACAGCTGGCGGCTGCTCCGTGAGATATTTACAGCTCTGCCTGTCAGTGTCCCCAGTGATAAATCAGGGAGTTGAGTGTAAAAAGCCGCAGCTGACAGCCTCACAGGACCCCGCGCTGTCGCCGTGTGCCGGGGGGGGGGGCTGAGATGGGGGGGACACGAGCCACGGGACAATAAACAGTTCAGCAGACCGGCTGACGTCATCATCCGGCTGTGATGTGACAGGACAGACCGGAGACTGTCTGCGGGGAGAGGAGGAGACTGCGGGTCTGGAGTGAAGAGGAGACTCCTGGGCTCTGGTCAGGACGTGAGTGAGAGCAACAGAAGCTTATTTTCTCAACATCCGCCATGCGACTCAGCAAGTTTGTTATTTCATATCATAATTACATGATAAATGTTATGACTTTCACAATATGTGACAGTGATTGGTTGTTTCCTCAAATCGGTGGATAATTATTGCGATAGAGTCTTAGAGGATTTCCCTATTCAGTTGGTGGGCCAATACTGCCCATCAACGTTCTGTATCCCCCAGCAACTGTTCAGAGCTGAAGCATTTCTGGTGCTTACCGAAACATTTTGCAGCTGCAAACCCACCACTATGCCATCTTGTACGCCGCCAATGTCAAATTTAGCACGAGCACAATGTTAGTGCTTCACCACGAAATCGTTGCTTCCGCTAAGGACCTCGAGACGTACATTAACTTTAATCTGAGTTCCTTTTCAGGACAGAAAGTCACCGAGAGCCTGGAAAGGTTGTAATCCTAAAATGGGATCTGCATGGGCCATGGAGCCTCTGACCGGAGCACATCCGTTCCAGTCTGTCAGACTGGGCACGCGCGCCAGCTGACAGCTGACGACTCCAGTGACGTCATTTGTGACTCGGCCTGTCAGCCAGGCCAGCCGCGACCGGCACGCACTTGTGCACTGTTTGTAAGCGTATTACTAGTGTCGACGCCTGTTTATTTGCGTGGGCCGCACGCGACTCGCGCGTCCGGAACCGATCCGGCAGCAAAAACAAAGGGGTGTCGCCGGCCAAAAGCGCGCGCCCGGTTCGCCCGACGCCGGCGCGCGCCCAGCGCCCCGCGCTAATGGCGGTGGCGGCAGAGAGCAGGGGAGCACTGATGGACCGGGTGACACCGCGGCGATTAGCACAATAACCGGAAGCGGGAGATGAGATGTGCGCGGCGGAGGGGCGACATTAGCGCCGTATTTAGAGGCGGCCCGGCTGATTGCTGTCAGGTGTGATGGTGAATCGTACCGGCTCTGGGAGGAATTAGCAGTCGGGGCGGAAGGGATTGTATGCGCAGACACTTGTGTGGTCTCTAATTAGGGTGGCTCGTATGACGGAAGGAAATGCGATATTTAAGTCTATAAATATATTTCCTGGAACTTCCGAATAACGTTGAGCCTGCGAAAAAATCTGATCATTACAGTCAAGTTAGTCACGGCGTGTTTTGTTCAACTCGTGTCTACGGTTCGCACTCATCCGTGTTTTTGAGTCAAGGCATCTCCAATGACTTTAAAATTTAAAATATATCTTTTCCGAAGCTTACAACTCAGATACTTTTTGGTTCACCTGGCCCCTGATGAAAGGGTCATGACTTAATGACAAGTTGCGGGTGGATCCTCCGGAAATATTGGGGCAATCTTCCGACCGATAACGACCTTTTTAAGCCTAAAACCTAAGATTTTAGACCTCCGTCATGATTTAGAATTATTAAATTGTGATATTGCTGTGCTCACAGAAACATGGCTTCGCCCCGAAACTTGCTCACGCTTCGTCACGTTCCCGGGGTTTTCTCTGCACCGTGCCGACCGTCCAGACGGTAGTGGTTACGGGGGAATAGCTGTACTGATAAAAAACAATTTGAAAGTAAAACCACTTAAATCAGTTGTAGGTGCCAAAAACGACGGCAAAATAGAAACGTTTTGGTTACAAGTCAGTAACTCGCACGGTCGTCGTTTTAACCTAGGTTGCGTATATAGACCTCCTCGACACACCGTAGCCGCCATATCAGCCGACCTCGATTTTCTTGAAACTCAAGTGCAACGCGTGTTTCTTTCGTCCACTGACAATATTGTAATAACTGGCGACCTTAACTGCAACCTTCTAGCGTCCGACAACGATATATGTAAATCGAGATTTAATCAGTTCCTAGACAGCCTGGCCCTGCACCAGCACGTGACTAGTCCCACATACGAGTCTGGATCTCTACTTGATGTGTTTGTGTCCAATACGGGAAACTTTTTGAGTGACGTATCTGTCTGTCCATGTACCTATAGTGATCACTGTATCATCCAAGCTAAATTGTCCATCCCCAAGCCTCGCCGTAAGCCGATTTTCGTCTCATCTAGGCGCCTACATCGCATTAATATATCGGCTTTTCACGCTGCTCTCAGAGCCACTGACTGGAGTGGAGTGTTCTCACGCGTGGAAGTGTCAGACCAGTGGTCTGCATTCATAAATTGTCTCCTCCCCATCCTCGACCATCACGCACCTCTAAAACGTATCAAAATTCGTAACCCTTCCGCTCCCCCTGTATCTGACACCACTCGCAACCTGATGGCACAGCGTCGCAGACTTCTTGTCCATAGTGGTAGGACCCCTGAGTTCATTGCGCTTAACAAACAGGTCCGTTCTGCCATTCGTCACGACACAAGGCAGGACATCGCCAGGAGAGTGCGTGAGCTGGGTCCTACCACCATATTTCGGAATGTACGTCAAATCATAGCGGGCAAGAAGTCTGCCGACCGCATCGTGCCAGAGGCCACCCCTGACGAGCTAAACCAGTACTTTGTGGGCGTTGGTCCCCGGGTTGCGAGTGAGGTCCGGGCCAGGGGTGAGCCCCCCTCTCTCCCTGTCCGTCTACCTCGTGTCGGCACATGTGCCTTCAAACTACAGCCTATCTCTCTGTCCGCTCTCCGGTCCTTCCTCAACTCAATGAAAACTTCAGGGGCCTGTGGTGCTGACGGCATCTCTATTCAGGTAATAAAGCTTTGCTTTGCTGCTATCGGCTCCGTTTTACTCCATATCATCAATACTAGCCTATCTTCCGGCGAATACCCAGCGCCCTGGAAACATTCCATTATTCATCCAATACACAAAGCCGGCAGCCAGTCCGAAGCTTCCAATTTTCGCCCTATCTCCATTGTATCTGCCTTCCCAAAGCTCATTGAGCGTATTGTGCAACGTCAGCTTTACTCATACATGTCGGATAACCACCTGTTCTCCTCATCCCAGCACGGGTTCCGCTCCCTGCTCTCTACTGAGACCGCCCTTCTGACTGTTTCTGATCACATCCTCTCGGCTATTGACCACCAGGAACTCACCCTTCTCTGTCTCCTCGATTTATCCAAGTGCTTCGATGTCATCGACCATTCTATGCTCCTCTCTAAACTGCGTACATATAACATCGATCCCACCTGGTTTACATCATACCTCTGCGGTCACACTCAGTCTGTCTGTACGGCTGATGGGAGTGGGAACCTTCATTTCTCCAGGCCTCTCCCCAACTCTATCGGAGTTTTTCAAGGCTCGTCTCTTGGGCCTTTACTTTTTCAAATATTCGCTAACGATATGTGCCTGTTCGCGGGGGATGCTCATGTGGTCCAGTACGCTGATGACACTCAAATTTTGTTATCCGGCAAAAAACACCAACTCAATGATCTGGTCAGTAAATTGGAGGACACCCTGAGTGCACTTGATACCTGGTTTCACTCTCATGGTCTCAAAGTAAATACAAGCAAGACCGAATTAATAGCGTTCGGATCCCGCCAAAATTGTCGCGACCTTTACCCTGTTGCTGTTCAGTTCCGCGAAGACATAGTACAAGAGAGCCCATACGTCAAAAATTTAGGTGTTCTGTTTGATAAGCACTTCACATGGGACTCACACGTGTCTTCCCTGGTAAAAAAAATGTAGTGGTATCCTCATTGGGCTATCGCACGTGCGGCACAGCATCCCCCGCGAGCTGTTGCCACTTCTTGTAAATGCCTTGGTCGTTTCACACGTTCGGTACTGTTTAGCAGTATTTGGCAATGGCTCGCAGAGGAACATACAACGCCTTGACAAAATTCTAAATTTTGCCCTTCGTGTCATATCTGGCAAACGTAAATTTGATCACATCTCTGACGTGCGAGCTGAGCTTGGCTGGCCCACTGCCCAGCAGCTATACAGACAGCACTCCCTAAATCTACTACACAAAATTCGAAACACCGGGGAACCACAGGCTCTTGCTTCCCAGCTTCATGTCAATTCTGATCTCCGCTCCCGCTCTACGCGACAGAACTCTGACCTGGCCCTTCCACGCGTGAGGACAGAGGCTGGCAAACGCCGATTTCTATATCATGTTGTGCAAAATTACAATGAGCTGCCTTTAGCGACACGTCACTCAGCCATGCCCGCATTCAAAAGAGCGATACAGAACATGCCTCAACCAGAGTAGCCTGATGTATATAACGTAATGTGCGTGTGAGAGCATTGCAGTGTATGTGATGTAATGTGTATGTGAGAGTATTGAAGTATGTGCTGTATGGGAGTATGTGCTGTAGTGAAACTGTCTTCATTTTATATTAGGATGAGTGTACCATTCGTGTTGTCCATGCTTGTATGTGGCTCCGGAATAGCCCGCTTCGGCGTGGATGGGGTCCAACGTCAAATACAAATACAAATACCTATGGCACCAAGCGACACCATATGGTCACCACATGGTGCTTACTGACATGTGATCTTTTGTAATGCCGCGCTCACATCATGCCGACCAGTTACTTCTTTCTTCCGCTGTTTAAGTCGTGGCTGAAATCTGAAAACCATAAAGCATGGCTTCTATAAAATACGTTGGGCTGCAGTCACATGTGTATGGCCAGACAGTTCACCATCCAACTTCCAAATCACCAAAGCCATTCAGGCTGCAATCAGTGCCAAAAACTAGAACTGCGCGACATTTTAGGCAGGTTTCGACGCAACATGCGGTACAAACGTTCAACAAAGTGAATGAACCATGAGGAAGAGTTGGCTTCTTATAATTGCATGAATGTATGTAACAGACCTTAATGCATCCAGAATAAAAATTGAACTGTGAGGGAGGATGACGTAAATAATTAAACTTAGTACGGTACCTAACTGTAAGACCAGTAAAACGCCTTTTTGCCGATGACCGAGCGGGCGCGCTCTGGTAAAGCTAAAACAGGTTTGAAATATGAAACGGTACGGGAGCACACGTGGTAGTAACGCATAGTCCTTTAAGCCATCCATAAAAAAAAAATGCCAGGCCTCCATGCACGCTAACATAAAAACTAAGTATTATTAAATTGTTAATTATCTCCTTTCTCGAATCCGCCAAAAGGGAGTACGTCCTGAGCGCTGCATGCTTCAACGTATAAATTAATGCTTATATTAATAATGCAATTTTGTATCAAGAATGATTTTTGTTCATTTCGACGTTTGCGTGTGCCAAGTGCCACGCGCAGTAGTACCACCCATATCAGAACGCACCATACCAAAATTAAAATTAATTTGATGGCCCTATCCAATGGTGAAAACCCAATATCAATCGGAGCAGTGGTTGCAAAGTTGACTGACGCAACATGGAAGAGCTTCCGAAAAGCGTCTGTATGGCCGGTTTGGGTTGGGTCGGGCCATGTCAGGCCGGGTCAAATGTAAATTTGTCTAGTAAGTTGACGAGAAACCTCACGGGCGCTTCGCACCCGCTCGGTACCAACCATTTTTGCCAATTTACTCTTGGTCTAAAAGCCGAGACAGATACTCTACAGGAAGTTACATGTATGCATGAACACACACCCATGGCTCTTTTTAGTTTTTTCTTACGATTCGAACAGTTCACTGACGACCTCGCATATAACTTTCAGTTCTTCCATGCCAGACGTAACCACTCCCTCTCCAACCTAGGTTCTAGTCCCTCCTGCTTGTGTTGACAGCCGGTGCTTTTTCCTCAGATTCTTCTGTCATCG